>WBNO01008125.1:324139-372219 GCA_013400575.1 Peucedramus taeniatus | reverse complement strand
GGAGCGCGCGCGGGCCCGGCCGCCCTCAGGGGAGCGGGGCCCGGCGGGGCCTGTGCTTTTTCCTTTTCCCTTTCCCTTGCCAGAGATAGGAAGTGGAAGGGTTTATGTTTAGGTTTATCTGAGGACTCTGCAAGTGCCATCAGACAGGCGCGGTGTAAGTAAAGTTGTGACGGTCCCCACAAAAGTCAGTTATGAAGCACTACTCAGAGTAAGGAAATCCGTGTTGGAGGCTAAAAGTCTATCACTTCCTGCTCGGTTTTGCTGTCTCAGTGGAGGATGAAACTTTAAACCATTTTGAACTTCAGGGTCATTTAATCATTCACTCAGCACTTTCCGAGATAGGTAAAACAATCAGTAGCTGTTTTTGCTGAAGATAAAACACTTGGTAACTGTTATTGTTGAAGACTCTGCTCTGAAGTGCGTTATTTGCAGTGTTGTAAATCTTTAATTATTTCCGTAGTATAATCAGTTCTCCCCATCTGTGCATTAGGCACAGCAAATAGGGAAGTACTGTAGAAATACAGTTATGTAAGCAGGTTTTGAAATTTGGTGCTAAGAACAAAGGTGACACTAGCTCAGTTGGTTAGAGCAGCATGCTAATAGTGTCAAGGTTGTGGGTTCCATCCCCATATGGACCATTCCCTTAAGAGTTGGACTCGATGATCTGTGTTAGTCTCTTCCAACTCAGAATATTTAGTGATTCTTTTACAGTTTCATAGTCCTTAGTTCTTCTGGTTGTCAGACTTCCATTGTCCTTTGCAGTGACAGGCTGTAAAGTTTCTAGTTCCTAGTTTTAGATGTAGCAAATTTGGAGTTACATTTGTTTTAAGAGAGGTACCATCTTTAAATGGAGTTTCCTCTTTGTGGCACTATTGCTCTTAGTTAATGGGTTCAGTGATTTTTTTATGACATGTCTTCAGGCAGAAAGCTTTCTAGAGAGTAATGCACTTTACATGTTGTTGTCCATGGAGTAGCCACTCTCTGAGGCTTTTTTTAACATAACTCCCTACCATTTTAACATAATTTGGTATTTCCAAGTCTTCTGCAAGTCATAAGTTGCTTTACGCACCTGATGAAATGTGTAGCGGTTTTGTGGGTTTTTTTTCTTTATTTTTCTAATTAGTAGGTTGGGTTTTATCGGGTTGTTTTGATGGTGTTTGTTTTTTTGAAGATGCTTTAAACTTTAGCATGGGATTGATTGAGGAGTATTTAAGTGGTAGATAGCAGTGCATAGGATGCTTGTGTTTCTTTTGGGTACAGTAGATATATTCTGAATTGACACCTGGAATATGAGAGACAGTACCCTTTCCTCTTGTACCAGAATATTAAAATTTGTTGTTTGCTATGACACTTGCTGAGTTTTTCTCTCAGTTCGAGAGAGACTGCATGCATGCATTTGTTTGTAGAAATGTCAGGTTGCTGTCTTTCTCTTTTACTGTTTGCCTGGCAGTTACAAGTTTTCAGGCTATAAAATTACATGGGCTGTCTGTATCGTCTCCCTAACCCAGACATGTATGTCCTACCTAAGTAGTCAGGAGCAAGGAAAAAATTTTATACATTAATTATAAGACTTGTTAATGTGGTTAATGCGATGCTTTTGTTTCCTAAATTTAGCTTTGAGGGTTAGCTCTAGGAGTAAGTAGACACTTCCCACTGAGCTGAAGTTTGCTCCTGCATTTGTTTTGAATATGTGTGTACACACACAAAGACACACCCCTAAAAGAAATTTGTTTGCCATCAGTAAGCACAGGTGTTGTTCTGAATCTTTTTTGGACCTTCTCACATGAAATAGTTGTTACTAAACTCTCGTTCCTTATTGTTTCTGCAAACTTGTTGAATTTCCTTCCTTCCCTCTTGTTACCTTAAAAAGCTTTCTCTTCTAAGTTTATTTTAGTGGTGATGACAGAGAGCCCACTTCTGTGACTTAAGTTGTGGCAAACCTCATAGGTTTAATACCCTATTGTGTTCTGTTCCCCAAACTTCAGGCCATGCAGGATTTTGGAAAGTTGGTAGATTGTGTTATGTAGCTGAAGACTTGAGTTGGAGGATTTTTTCCGTAATGCTTACAAAAATGATAGATGTTTTATTACAAACAGATGGCAAAGTGTCCATAAGATTTTGGAGGAGATGGCGTCTTGTACTAGTGTGAATTAGCATTTATAACTTCTTATAAATAGAATTCTAACATTGGTTTGAGTTTTGCATAAATGTAATTTTAAATGAACAGATATTTGGAGCTAAGAGTTCTCCTCTTGACTAAATAACTTTCCCTAGGGAAAAATGCAATCAAAGAGATTTGATATTCAGGCATCAAGTCACAAGATATTTAAATGACTAATTACTGTTTTGATGCACAAAAAAGAATCTTATTTTGCTTCCCTTTCATCTTATCTTTCTCCCATCATGTTCCTACAAAGAGGTGAATAGTGAAAATAGTGCATCTTCCTTATTACAACTGGAAACTTCAGAAGTGATATTCTCTAAGAGTCTTCTGAAGAAAAAACAACTTTGCTGATTCTATGGGAGTTGTAAAATATGCAGTTGATCCAGAGATATAGTAACCCTTTTAAAGGAAGTGACAGCTGAGGGCCTTAAGTGGTGTTAATTCTGTTACAGGTAGGGTCTGCCTTGCTTGGCCATGGCTTGGCTTCAGTCAGTGGTTTTGTTTGGAGGTAAAGGACTAGTTAAAAACCTCTTTGGCATGCAGACAGATGTATTGGAGGTTACCAACTCATCCCGTGTTCTGACAGTTGGTTTAGCTGCCAGGGTTCTCAGGTAAACACATTGTGGCTGTTGCCAAGTCGGTTGCTGCATCTAAGAAACTAAAAAGTATCATGAGACAGATACATCTTAAAAAAAAAAAACCCTTCAAAATATAATTAATCTTCTTATGTAACACTAAATATCCCCTATATTATTTCAAAATGCTGGTTATGAGCAAAACAGATCCTTAATGCTGTAATTTTGAGAACCAGACAACAGACCACTGTTAATAACACAGTAAAGCAGATTTGGCTATCAAGTCAGTTGATAACTGTGCATAAACAAGTAGGTGGAGTAGATTTGTTTATCATTTAGAAATGACTTTTAAAAAGTTGTTGCTTTGTGTATCCTGTGGTTTATTGTTTCTGAGGAGAGTGTTGCTTTTTTTTTTTAACCAGAAATTCAGATTCTAGACTGAAAGGAGACAGCTGGGAAAGCAGAGCAGAGGTAACTTTAGTTAAGCAAGATAAAAAGTGAAAAAATATGACAGACTGAAGCTTTTTGAACATGTTCAGTGACATTTCAGAGAGAAAGCATGCATAGCTCTACAGGCAGCCTAGATTTGATGGCCTCCAACCAAACTAAGGGAAAGCACACTTGTTTTCCTTGCATTTTTTCCAAGGAAAGTAGAAAGAACACACTCTACATCCCTAGCCTCTAGATTCTCTTAAAAAAATAGAAATTTGGGGGGTGGGGGGAACAGGGGGTTGAGACTTTGTGGATAATGTAAAAAACATATCCTTATGGAAGATGACTGAGTATAGTTGGGTTCTCGGTTTTTTTTAAGGGAGTTTTGAAAAGAAACAAAGCCATGTGTTTGAAGGACACATGTCAGCATTATAAGGCATTTTGAAATGTTGGGAAGTTAAAATTTCTTAGTTGAAGCAGTGCCTTAGCAAAGATTAGCATGAGCAGAGATACTTTTAATTAAGTCCCTTAGATCTGAGAAATTAATTACCTAATAGAAAAATTTGTCTGTGTTGGTGACATTTCCAGAGTTAATAACAGCCCTAGGGTTGTGGGAATTGTCATGGGTTTGTGGAGGGGGGTTGTTTGACTTTTTCCTTCAGTGAGTTTGTTATCCTCATGTAAATTCTGATAGTACCATGGTCTGCTTAGGTTTTGGACATTAAGTTTTGATTTTTGTCTTCTGTGTGTTCAGGTTTGTATAGGTTAGCTGCACTTTCTAACCTTCAGGTAAAGTTTTTAAAATGCCAGTGTCTCTAGCATTTGGTGTTGAGACAGGAGAGAGAGAGAGTGCTATTGCTTTATTGAATTATTCCTAACTCCCTCTTCTGACTGGGATCCTGGTCTGGTGATGAGTCCTTGTCCTCAGCTTAGCTCTGGAGTAGCTGCTTGCTTGTCCTGCTAGATTTCTGACAGTGATGCACTGTGTGGAGTTGTTTTCTTGTGGATCACAGTTTAAATTTAAAGCTTGATTTCTAATTTTAGTTAGTGTTGCTAGTTACAGATAGAATTAAGCACCCAGAGTCCAAAATTATAATCTGTACAGCTGTTCATTCAGTTCTTACTGTTTTCCTTTGTGTATGTGTCATGGTGTAACTGACAGCTTGCACAGCGTGCGGAATTAAGTCTGTATGTGTAATTATCATTTGTGGATACTGTCATACTCTGTTACCTGGTGTTTGAGCAAACTGTTGAAATACTTTAAACTGTGCTTTTGATCTCTTTAAATCCATGGTTGTATTATCTTTCCTGCCCTGGTTTTGGGGATGTTTAAGGAAAGCTTTTTTGTTAAAATTTCATTATTAGATGTAGTTTTCCCCCTTCTTCCCCCTTCAGCATGACCTGTCAGTATTTGCTAAATACTGTAGAAGACCCAGTAAAGATAAGCTAATGTTCATTGAAATGCTTCAGAACACTTCAAACATACTCTCTAATAGGATGTGTCTTAATTTAACAAAGCACTACATGGTAAATTTTCATTTACCCAGTATGGATAGGCTCAAGGATCACATCCTTTCCATGGAACTGTCTTGGGCACTGCTAACACAGATCTCTGCCAAGCCATATCTGCACAGAAAAATGTCTTTCTCCTCCCAAATCCATACTGCAGGCATTGGGAGGCTACCATATCAGGGTCTCTTGCTGCTGAAACAGCTGTTTTTAGCTTATCAAGGGGAAAAGTTGGTAAGGAATGTACAAAAAGGCACCCCTATGTTACCATCTAAGCCCTAATGAGTTCAAAATATGTGAAGTAAGCATGGAGCTGAGGTGTAGTGAGTTAGTGTATGAACAGTGCTAATTTATATATGGAAATTTCACTTAAGGTTCTCCAGTCTTTTTGTTTATTACATTCTTGCCAGCTTAAGAAACTGCATTCTGTGAGTGCATCCATAGAACTGTGTATTTCTAATTGTGTATGTGGTGCCTTAAGTATTCTTAAAATAACCACGGCCTTACTGACACAGGATTCATGGAGATTGAGTATTTTAGAATCTTTTTGGGGCTGTCAGAATTATGTGAATGTAAAACCATAGCAGGTACTGTAACTCAGTCATTAGTTTCCAGTCTGGGCTTGGCTTTTTTTCCCCTTTTTGATGCGGTGTTAGGAAACTATGAAGTTTTTTGCTTACTAACAGGAGAGAATCTGTGTCCCCCTCTCCAGCTGTAGAAGTCCTGAAATCTTAAGCAGAACAGCTGAACTCCTTTAGTGGTCTCTTTTTGGAAAAGGACAACTGAAACATTAAAGGATTTTGAAGTAAATGGGGAGAGTAGAGATACCTCTTTTTGCATAGCCTTGGATTCATGAGTCTGATAAACTAGAAGAGTGTTTTTGTTTATGTTGTGTTCCCCTTTGGGCATCTTTGCTACTCACTCATAGCAAAGGCATTAATTTTGTATGCCAGTCTAACCTTTTTTTAGTGCATAATTTTAAATACACTGAACTTCTAGATTAGGTTTCCAAGAACCTGCATGTTTGATAGGAGGGGAACACAGAAACAAGGGCTTTTTGCAGTTTTGTCTAAAGTAACTGTCTACAGACACCTCAGTTTGTAGCTGGAAGAGATTGTTCTTTGAGCTCATGTCATGACCTTAACTTTACCGTTAAGTTTGCTACTGAGCTTAATCCTTTACTTCAGATACACCTGTGTGAAAAAGGTTTGAAATGCTTAGAGAATTTTGAGAGAAAAAATGTGGCACCTCATGACAAGTAGGGCCAGATTTCAAGTGTAAGAGTAATAGTGATGACTTCCTGCACATTCCATCTTCAGTTACACAAAAGTTTTCTGTTCTGTTTGATGTTATTTAAGTTATATTTAATTTATTCTGAGCACTCCTGCAAGTTTGGAAATCTAGCAGGTCATGAGGAGTAGCTTCTAAACTGAGCAATTCATGCACCTGCTTCAGCTACCTGAAGAATGTTGTTAACCCAGTGATGTGAAACCCACCTGTAGCAGCAGTGTTCCCTTGAAAGTCAGAGGGATGGTGGTGTCATATACTTCTGTTACAGGTTGGTGCAATTTATTTGATTCTGGGATGAGGTTGAGTGAATTTTGCTTCTGATTTCTCACTGGCATTCATCTATTAAGAAGACATATAGATGATACCTTTGGGATTTGACAACTTCCTGGGAGCAGACAGTTCTGTGTAAAAGTCAAGGAATCACGATAAATGTCCTGTTGTTCCACCATAGGGAAGTCAGGCACTAACTTGGAATTGTGAGCAGGGGTCTGCCATGGAAGTGGTTGATAAGGCAATGTTCTGTATATGCTGTCAGTTAAGCATGTGATAATGGTAAAGGTGTGTATGTTGTGCTGTGAAGTAATGCTGAAAATACTTAAACTTTCAGAAAATAGTAGGAGTTGGTTATGCATGTCAGAGGCTTCTGCCGGAGGTCCAGATTCTCTTGAAATTAAGGAGGATATGAATTGGCAGACTTCAGTTTGACTATTGTCTGTAATTCTAATATTGAAAGAGATTTTTCCTTTTGAAAGCAGGATAATTAAGATATTTTCAATAACCTTAACGGCATGAAGCTGTGCCAAGTAATGTTTAAGGTGGATATTAGCAAAAGCTTCTTCATTCAGAGCACAGTTAGGCACTGGAACAGCTTCTCCATGGAAGTGTCACAGCTCCAAACCTGACAGTTAAAGAAGCATCAGGACAGAGTTCTCAGGCACATGGCGTAACTCTTGGGATTGTTCTGGGCAGAGCCAGGGGGAACATCTTATGATCCCTGTGGGTCTCTTCCAACTCTGGATGTTCTATGACTATTCTTTGAGTTACATATGTTACATTACAAAAGCAGCATGGTTCCTCTTAAGAAAACTGTTCCAGAAAAGCTGTATGTACACTGCTCTTACAGAATCCATCTGATGTATGCATTCTCAGCTTATTTTTACCCTGTTGTGGACATCCCAATAATTGCACACAGAGAGGTCATGTAACAGCAGTGACTTTCTGCACAGCAGAGTTAACTACAGTGAGACCAATTGTCCATGCTCACACTTGAGATTAGAAAGGTTAGATGTACTTAGTACTTGCTCACTTGCAATGAGTTCAAAAATGTGTCTCAAATTGTTTATGTTAAGCCAGGGAAAGGAAGATGCCCACAAATATAACTTTGTTTGCAGCATTCTTGAGAGCACAAGAAGTAATACAACTGGCAGGGATTTGAGGGAGAGGAGTTTGTCAGGATCAACTGTAAATCATTTTAAAGCCAGGCTTGTATGGAAAGGCTTTACCTTCTGGGAATTTTCACAGCTGGCCTTAAAGAGGAGCCCCAAAATGTTATCTTCCTGACTCTTTCTCATCATATAATGTATTTCAGCAAAGGACTGGGTATTAGTTGTATGCAGAAGAATATGGATAATGGTAGGGACAATAGTCCAGTAACCTTAATGTTTGAGAAACATGGTGATGTGTCCTTAGTTTTCTTTGCATTTTAATAGCTAACATTCTGTATTTATTACAGTAAAATGTTAGTTATTCATAGGAACTTGCCTAGTATTAATTTGCTTCAGGTAGGAAGAATATGCAATGTAGCAAGCCCTTAAATCTGCTGATCTTTTCACTGAGTAGACTACTGTGCTTGTAGCTGTCACGATAATTGTTTCCTGATTATATTCCTCAGAAATGTATATGCCATTATCTATCAATTTGTTATGGGTATTTAGTCTGAGTTTTGAATACCTCTAAGTCAATGCATTATTTTTTCAAGTTTTTATTTTATAGGACCAAGTATGTGTTTGTGTGTGCATCTGTTGTACTAGAACAGAATACTGTAATTGGCAGACCACAGGTGTATATAATAAGTTACTTGTTCTTTTTCTACTACTTTTCCACATTGAACTTGTAAGAGGAAATGCTGGCTTTAGTATCAGGGAGCACATGAAATGACTGATGTAGCAGGCAGAAGATGCTGGCTGCTGCTGTTGTGTCTGTAGGTGTACTCTTCCTGTTCAGTGAGTGTGCTCTGCTCTCCCATCTACTTGTGTCTGTGCATTTCTGTGTATTCTGCTTTGTATGCTTTCAAGGATTAACCCTGTTCTGGGTAAACTGATATGTGAAAGTGAATTGCATCAATTGAGACTAGAATAAAAGTTTAAAAACTTTCTGCTCTGTCAGTTTCTTCAAGCACAGATAGATAGTTTGAGTGAGAGAGGAAACAATCCTCTTAAGGTTTAAGTACCATACTTAAAGATTGGTTTCCTTTATATTTAATCAGGAATTAAGAAATTAAAGCTTTTTGAATTAGAAGCTTTCAAGAGGGTGTATTTGGAGAGGATTGCTTTCCAACATCCGTTTGAGTTTGCACTTTATATCAATTTCAGGACTTCAAGGTTCCTTCCAAGTTGTAAACAGAAATCACAGCTCTTGTAGCCTGCCTGGAAGGCTTATGAAGCTTACGTTTGAGGAGAGGGATTGGTACTAAAGGTTGTCCTGTACACACTTCTAGTGCTACTGTTTGTTTTCTGTTATGATTTTAAGAGCTGTAGTCTTCAGGGTTTTTTTAGTCAGATGTTCAATTCAGAACATGGCTGCGAGGAAGGTGTTAGATTGCAAAGATGAATTCTGCATAGGCTTCTTTTTCCAGATTTTCCTTCTCAGAATGCAAGGATTTGGTGTCAGGTGTGTTGTTGTGAAAGTGTAATGATTGTGAATTAAAGATGGTTAGGAAGTGGAAGAAAGGGTGCCTGTTGCTTTTCCAAACTATTGATCTGTAATTAGTCTCACTGAAAATGCCTTTCTTGGTGGAAGCACTGTACATGATTTGATGTTTTTCTTTTTTCTTTTACTCTTTGTGCCATTATCATTCTCCATGTTACTCTGTCTATATAGTATATAACATCTTTTCTTCCAGGCATTTCCCAGTATTTAATTATTTGAAATGTCCCATTCTCTTGTATTTCTAAATTCTCTAGTTTTGTTCTCCTTCTTAAGTTTCTTTAAACACTGATGATAAAATTGTATTTCTCATTTCCCCTGTGCCCTCGTTTTTGCTTAAGAAATGCAGCTTTTCACTGTGAGGTGAGGCTATTCCCCCCAGTCCCAATCCTGTATTAATATTTCAGCAGGACATGTCCTGTGTGCCTTTTTGGTACTTGATTTTTCTCTATATTTAAATACAAGAAAAAATTCTGAAAAGAGTGGCACAAAATAAGAACTAGATTCAGAATAAGATTTTGCAATATTGTAATGTGACTTACAATACTTGTAATTTAGTAACCTAGATCCGATATATCTTGTAAAAAAGCTGAATTCAAGAATTCAATTTCCAATAAAACCACAAGGGTAAGAGCCAATGAATCTGAGTCCTGCAGAATGTTTTGTATTATGTTATTATGTACAGAATCCTTTAAGCAGGTTACTTATACAGAAGTGCTGGATCTTTCAGATACTTACAGATGCACTTATGCACTCTTCCCTGGTTCTCAAGGATTTTTTTTTTTTTTTTGCTTTCATGTGTCCTTTGCCAAAGATGATGACCTTGCTGCCCTTCTCTTGCTGTTTATTTTGTTTGGTTAGAAGAAAGTTATTATTAATATCAGTGTACTTGCTTTGTTTTCTGATGAAGATACTGTGGTCTTGAAATAGGCCAAGTACAAAATGAGACTGTTCAAGTATTAGGATAAAAGGTAGTTTAATATGGTCCCTCTTGGGGAACTAATGTTTTTCCTAGTACTTCAAGTCAATAGGCAAGAATTTATGCTCTTGCTGAATGTATGAGGTGAAGGAACTTGAGCTACTAAAATGAAAGCAAAACAGTTTCCCTTTTCTTGTCAATAATGTAAGGTTTGTTCTGTGAGAAGGAGGTGTGTGGGGGAAATTAGTGAAACATGCATGTTTACAAAGCAGCTCTGTCTAATCAGTCTTTACCAGAGCTATAGGATAAGATTGATTAACAGAAATTTCTGTTGCATGTTCATGCTCTCAGCCTTCCTCTGAAGGAGAATTATTTCCTTTGAGGTGTCTTGTTTTGAGAAGAAGTTTAGAATATTGAAAAAAAAATGACACACCTTGGACTAGAACAGAAAACATGAGATTTGTTGCAGTTAATGCTTAAACCCTTAAGTCTGGCCTGGTTTTCCACAGCATCTGTATTTCATTACAAAAGGACCATGTGCTGCTAGTTGAGAAATGTTTTCTTTGAGGGCTTTAGCTGTCTTTAAGTCATGGGGATGTGGGCTGCAGAATGTCCTAGAAATAAAGACAAAACCTTACTGGGGAAGCTGGTGAGGAAAGAGGAGCTCTGAAGTGGTCCTAATAAGTTTCTGTTACTGAGGAAAGTAAGAAACATCTACTAGCTTTAACTTCCAAGAATTGCTGTCATGGGTAGGTTGTGGAACAAGTCTCATCAGAAGGTAACAGTTTTGGTATTGTGTGGCAGGATAGTATGAAATTCTGAAGCCATCCTGAAGCAATAAGAAAAATATTCATAGATAGTCTCATTGGTAAATGAGAGCCTATCAGAAAAACAAACCTGTGAAACCAAGTCATCAATCTGTTCATTATTCATTCATTTCATCAGGTAAAAAAGGTCCTTTGGTGTGATTTAATAATCAGATTATTTTTAAGTGTTGTATCCAGAAGTTGGCTTAACTCAGTAATTTTAAAAATTAAAAGTAGGGAGGTATCTGACATTTTGTTTTGGCTTCTATTAAATTGTGATTTCACTGGTGTAATTTTTTGGAAAATAATAGTTTGCATGTTTTCCAGTGTTGATTTTCTCAGGAAAATCATTGTCCTGTCTCTCAGCAAAATAAGTTTGCCGTCTTACTTGACCTGTACTCAAGAGGAACACTATGAGAAGCATTTGTTTTCGTTAGTAGAGGGAAGGGGAAGATTTAGTGTTAATTTTGCTAGAGAGAGTGTCTTAACCCCGATTGTTTTGCATTGTGGTTAGGTGTGTATGTAGAGTTCACAACTGCATTTATACTGGCTGGATGTTTGTTTTGTTTTTGTGGTTTATTCCCACCATTACCAAGGAGAATGAGTGTGCACAATTTAGGCTGTGGTGTAATTTCTCTTCAGAAGTTCATAGGGTTAAATACTGGCTGATAAGTCAACTCTGAATTGCTTCAGCACTTCTCTCTTGCATGTTTGTTAAATATGAATTACACATTCACATTACCTAAGGATGTTAGGTGGAATTTATTTGAGAGTTTGAAGGAAGTAAGCCCACCACTTTAGCAGATGGCACTGTCTGCACAGGTGGAATTGGAACTTGAGGTCCTGACTCAGCTATTGGCAACAGTATCATTTCCAGGGATTGAGGGAACCAAAGTTTACTTTGGCTTGCAGTTACTGTAATGTGGTAAACAGGATGAAACTCAAGCTGCAGTTGATAATTCAAAAGCATAAAGTTAGGCAGCTCTGAATTTTATTCTTTGGGAATGTACGCAGCCTCAAGTTGATATTTTTCAAAATATAACGTGCTAAATAATCCTTTATAAATATACTCATTAATGGTAATGTAGCTAAAGTAGTCCTTGCACAGAAGGGATATAATGAATTAAAGAGAAGTACAAATATCTCACAGCCTCTGGTAATTTGCATGGCACCACGTGGTTAGAGAGACAGGTAGCATGTCTGGCATAAGAATATTTTCTGGAGTTCTCTTAACGTTGTTTCTCTCCTGATACATGAGCTGTATTCTCAGGCTCAGTGTTTGAGAAGGGCACAAAGCAGTCCCTGAAGTGTTTGTTGTGCTTAATATGTTTATATATTTTGTAGATACATGTATGTGTCTTGTGTAGACACATCAAATGATGGTTATAAATATTCATACCACTGTAACTTGATTCCCCTGCAGCCAGGAATGGCCCATTGTGCAGCTGCACATGTGGTGGAAAAGCAGGCACCTCTGTTGGGACTGAAACAATGGGATTTGGCTGACTCCCCTTGTGCTGACACTAGGCAGTCGTTTTGTCTCACTCAGACGCTTACCTCTCACTGGGTGCAGGGAGAGAATAACAATGTTGCTTAAAATGCACTGAGTTTACAGTTAAGGAAATGCTTGTCCTTAGAGGAAACCTTTCCCATTCACTTCTGTTCTTCCTTTCCTACCCTCCAATGTATGACTTGACTTTGTTGCTGAGTGTTTATACCTTGAGAACAGGTTTGATCATAATTGCAGGTAGAAGGTCATGAATATGAAATGCTAGTCTGTCCCACATTTTTAAAGGCAGTCTAAATAAACTTGGGGATTACAAAGCACAATGAATAACTGGTGTCTGACTCATAGGAGTTTGTAATTCAAAATGTACATTGCTGATCGGGAAACTTTCAAGCTGGTATTTTGTCTAAGCTTTTCAGCCTTGTACAGGCCTCTGCTCTAGGTAGCATCTTTGCATTGATATGTAGCAATGTTTATTCTAAGTCAAGCAAAGTGTCTAAATGTGCAGATTTACAAACTGAAGACCGACATCTATAGCAGGAAATACATAGATTCAGTGGAAAATCTGTTTGAAGTTACTCAGTGTTGCACCTGTCACTGTTAGAGAAGCACTCTCCCACCTTTGTGGTGTTGCAAATACGGATACTCAGGGTGTTTAGTTGAAAAGTATAGGTAGGTTTTACTTGCATTTCATTGATGTTCTTATACAAAATTTAATTGGCTAGAGCATTGCTAAGTAATTGCTAAGCAAATTTCTTTTTTTACTAGGTGCCTTATGTAGTAAACTTAATTACGTCTCTGCTAGCATTTGTACTTGGTGGGGTCTTATTTCAATTGTCTTTATCAGCTCTCTTGATATCTTGCTGTCTTGGTACACTAAAAGCTCCTTTTACTAAGTTACAAACTGCAGTGCTTTTTTTTTTTTTTTTCTTATAACAAGAATTGTAATTTGGAGAAGTATAAGGTAGGAACTTTGCTACCATTGGCACTGGCAGTTATTCAAAGACAAGGTTAGGTGTACTCTGCCATCCTGTGTGTGCTTATGCAGCTCACATTTCTGCTCAGCACTATATAGCAATTTATTTCCATTTTGTGATACACAGAGGAGTAAAGTACTTAAAGATATTGTGAAGTCTGCAAAAGGGCTTGTTTAATAGATTAGCTTTTAGTCATGGCTGTGGTGCAGTGTATGCTTTTTCTGCAGACTTTCTTCCCCATAGCACTGAAGTGGTTAATGTTTAAAAGGTTTGTTTGTTTATTTTTGAAATCATAAATAAGCTAGATAGTTTAAGACAATGCTCTGAAAGCTTCTTTACTTTGAATTTTTTTAGGGCAGCTGTTATATATGAGCATTTTTATGTGGAATGTGCATGTGACTTCTTAAAAGGTGCTTAGATTCTGTAGGTTTTAAGGCAAATTTCTTTTTGCTTATCTGACATGAGGTGCTGAGCCTCAACTCATGAATGAATGAACTTAAAAAATGTTGATACTTGGTTTTCTTGTTAAAGGTTTTAATGTTTTTCTGTCCCCATATTATTGTATAATGTTCAGTAGAAACACCAATTAAATTCTATTACTTTTTAATGTGAATGACTGCTTGAGGTAATGAAACTCTACAGAAGAGGTAGTTAAACCTGACAGGTGTGTTGTTAATGAAGCAGTCTTAGGGGAGGTACAGCTGGTTTAGATTTATGTGCTAGAGATCCTGTGTAAACCCAATTCACTTACTGGTTTGTTTGGTTGGTTTTTTTAATTGCTATTTTTGGTTGAAGGGAAAGGTAAATTAACAAAATATAAAGTTGCAAATGTATTGAGTCTCTTTCAAGCGTCTTTAACATTGAAGTTGAATAGAGCATACTGACCTAAAAAGTTTGTAGAGGAAAGAAATTATTGGACTGCTAAACACAAAGGCTAAAATGAGACTCCCAGGTTCTGATACCTTGTGGCTCAGAGAGAACAGCTGTGGAAGTATGGCTGTGGGGTTTGTGCTTTTTTACTCTCCTTGGTAAGGATACCCATGGGCTCCTTTTTGAGATGGTTCTATGCAAAGTAGTACTCTGATAGAATGCACACTTGTCTTGCAAGTGTCCAACAATGTTTCTGCGTTCTGTGAAGAGTTTGCTTACTAATGATGCCTGGCATTTAGGCTGCCCCAGTCAACCAGATTGGACATTTGTTTATGTGAAGTCCTTGGGTAGTTGTGCAATTTGATGTTCAGAAATATGACAGTCAAGCTGTAGGTAAGTTTTAGAGTCTTACTGCAAATTCAGAGGGGAAAAATAGTAGTTCTAGGTAGGTAAAATTTTCAATATCTGTTTTTAATACTTCTAAGAAAAACCCTAAACCAGCTAGATCCTGTTCTTAGACTTGTTTTTTCTTCAGACTCTTTGATCATATGTAGACCTGGGAAACTGTTGATTTTTGCAGTTTGTGATGTGTGTGTGGCCTGTGAAAAGGAATGTTTCTGTGCCCTTGGTAAACTTAATGCTGGGGAGATAGGTGTGCTGCTCAGACTCCTATGGCTTTGTTCATTTGTCTTACCTGTCTTGATTGTACTGTGTGCTGCTGCCAGGTTGATTGGTGGATCCAGACTGAGAGATGTCTGAACTGCACAGGGAGAAGAAGAAGGTTGATTTGATGAGGGTCATTAAGAAAGGCTTTGTTCTTCAGACCAGGTTATGGAAGCAATGATAGGCATACTGTTGTTCATAGTTTATGTAAAAAACTTTGAGAGAAATGTAAAAAATTGCACTTGGCTGAGTTGAGTTCTTTCTAATTCTGCTATCTGTGGAATTGTAGCTTTTTAGCTTAGTGTTTAACTTCACCCAGTACTATGTATAGTATTTGGTGATGATTTAAAACTGGAACAGTTGAGGCTCATGTCTGTTGGAAAGCACAACCCTGCGTGTATCTATCTGCACGTGGAAGAATAGTGAAACAGAATAGAAACTTGTTTGTGGCAGAGTTGGGTTACCATGTTGCTCATTATTCAGATAACACTGCTCTTTTATCGGTGCTAAACACCTTTAACAGTAGTATCAAGTCTCTAGTAAAAATAGTAACTAGTAAAAATGCTGGAATCCAGGTGTAAACTTTTGCCATGCAAAATTATCTGAGTTACAAAGTATTGCTAATGCACAGAAATGTTTTAAGCAAGTAGCAGGGTAGATGCAGTGTTGTCCTTTAACTTGGGAACTTGATACAATTATTAGCCAACTGATTAAATGATCCTGAAGTTCCACTTCCATAGTACCTATGAGGGGAGAATAATTTTGCTGTAAAACTTTATTCAGGCTGTTCTAAATAGCATTATAGCTGAAAACTCTGAAAAGGAAAGGTTAAATTTCAAGAGCTGTTCTCATTGAGTTGCAGACTGTATCCTGAAAGCTATATTATTGTGTACTATATAAAATTTCAGTTCACTTTGTGTTACAGTCTGATTTCAGTGTGGAGATCATGCCCTGGACATGTATTTACACAATACATTTAAAGCATCTTAATGTGTTCTTTAGAATCTTTATTTAAGGGAAAATTATCTTGTTTACTATAGGTGACTGAAATAGTTTTCATTCATTGCAGTCTCAAATGAGCATACAGCTGGAACAGCCGGCTGAGGTAAGGAAGGAGCTCTTGGACAAGTTTGCAGTTAAGTCTGATGTGGCCAAGTTGTGTTAGACAAGCTCAGCTGGTTTAAATGTTTGTAGTGAGAAGAGGCAGTTCCAGTGTTTTCCTCGAGTTTGTCCTGGTCTTTGCATTACCTGTGAACTGATTAAGCTCACAAGAAGACTCGCCTAAGAGTAACTTCCCTTCTCTCTGTGGTCTTTGGGTTACAAGGCTGCCTAGGCTGAGTTCGTGAGAGCCACAGTGATTACAGAAGAATGGATGGGCATGGCATGGCCACCAGCACTGAGGGGATGGTTTAGTGCCTTCTGCCAGTTTTGATCTTTTGCAATTCCTAAACAAAATACTTCAAATTGATACCAAGACCTGTGCTTCTGAATGTGTATTGTGCAGAGGCAATTGGGCAGGCAGACAAGTCTTTTTAGGTGGTGTGAATGGGACCTGTGTCTGGAAAGATAGAGGTGCATTACGTTTGTGAACTGTACTGCATTATTAATGTATCTGTTAAATACTTGAATTTTACTGATTCCTTGGGTTCCTAGGTTTTGTATCCTATCCTCTCTGGCATGTTTTGAGCCAGTCTCATTCATTTCTTCATCTCTGCCTGTTTTGCACAGTAATTTAAAACGTAAAACTTATTTCAGTCTTCTCGTAACAGGATAACAAATCACTCTCCATTTCTTCTAGTGTTGTCATGAGCTCTAGTACTAATGTTTGATTTCTGGGTCAAATGTCCTGTGTGCCCTCCACCTGTCTACCACCATTCACTGAACAAGAATAGCAGGTGAAAATTTCCTCTAAGTTGTAAGTAATTTACTGCTGGGAGTCCACAAATACAGATGTAAGATTCCAATGGAAGGACAGACTCCTTCAATGCTCTTAAAAATTATTTGAACAAGGGGAAAGTAGTCTACTACAATTCTCAAGATGATGTGGCTGATGTCATTTCTGATTAGTGTTCTAGAGAAAAGTCTAATAATTACAAAGGGTTTTTTGATACTTTGTTAATTACAAACCCATGCTTTTTTAGAAGTAAATTAGATCCCATTTTCACTGAGTAATTGCTATTTAAACCTATGCAACTCTTTTAACTTAGCATTTTTAGTAGAGATCTAATTATTACAGTGATTACAGTAGAAGAATCCTTAACTGACTACTCAAGAGACTGACATCAGTTGATAAACAGAAGTGATCTCCATAGTTTTCCTACATGAAGGGACAGTAACAACAAGAAAACATTTTCTCTACTGCATAGAATGGTCCGGGCCATTGAGAGATCTTGACAGAAGAGTGTCAGAAAGGAAGATGTAAAGCCATGTGGTCTGGGTGAATCTGCAGGCAGCTTCAGTTGATACGAGAAGGTGTTCACTGTGTGTCCATATATACTGAGAGTCATAATAGAAGGAGGGCTACAATTGCTTGTGGGCCAGATGAGGGACAGAAATGATCTGCTGTCTTCCTTAGGACCCATCATAGGTAGAGCTAGGAAGGCTGCTTTGCTGACCCACCATTTCTGTCCTGTTTTGATCATGTGGGCTTGTGACCAGATTTAAACTATTGCTAACGCTTGTGTGACATTCATGTACTTGAGTTCAAGAGGGTCAGAGCTGCAGTTATGCTTACCAACAAAACTATTGCTTTGCCATTATCAAAGGCCAGATCTATCAGCTGTTATTTAGGAGTTGGGTTCTGGGTCTCAGTCAAGGATCAGTGTAACTCAGGGAGTGATCTTGTGCCAGAATACCCATTGAAGACTTCTGTGCCTTGCAAGGCAGACTCAAATTGCTTTCATCCGGACAACCTCGGTCAGGTTTGGAACTTTTCAGCAGCAGTTGTTTGGAAACAAGTGCTGTAATAAACTTGTCAGAATGTCTTTGTTGTTTTGTGAGTAATTAGGTGTGATTGCATATGCATGTGAGGAACTAAAGGTGTGTGGTATGTTACTGTGATAAGTGCTTCTGTAATAACCTGGGGAGCTGCTGTTCAGGAACAACGAAGCATTTTTGCTTTCAGTCATGCTAAAAGCCACTTTCTGCCCTGAAGGTAAGAGTAATGCGAAGGAAGTATCTTTGAACAGTTCACGTTGATCTAAGATGGCTTCTGTGTTCTGGCTGTGCATTCTATACATTTCTCTTGCAGCATTGCTGCTGCTTGCCTGTCCCTGGGTGTGCTTTCTCTATTATGGTGGCATTTAACTGCCCCTGAGTCCCACAGAAAGATATTTCAGTGCCTGAACTAGTTTTAGGAAGGGAGAAGGAATTACCTGAGTAAGGAGTAAGACATGGCATTAAAAAAATACAGATCTCTTGGTTTTGCACGTAATTTTCTGATACTACTCTTCATGTTCCGCATAATCTTGGATATAAATTGTCTTATCAGTAAGTTACAGGACAGCTAAGATCTGATAACAGGAGGAGAAGGTGGAGAGACTGAGCCAGTTTGGGTGTTTTATTCCTTTCTGTCTTCTTTGTGGACAGATTTATTGGATTGAATCTGTAGACAAATTTTCTCTAGCTTAACCTCACCATCACGCTTCCAAGAGGCCTTCTTCCCTGATCATGCAGGTTACTGAGATCCTTATATGGCTGAGAGACACGATATGTATCCTGTAGGTCACTGAACAAGCAGAGGTGGAGGTTGGAGAGTGACTTGTGTGCAGTAGGTCATAGAAGTGCTTCAGCACTGTATGTTTTGGAGTGAGTTAGCCTGAAAGGTCTTGGTCTGCAGCAGGGTCCCTGAGCAACTTTGCTGTGTTTTCCTCCACTGCTCTTCTACCAGTAAATATTGCTGATGTGAGAACTGTCATCATCTCTGTGAATTTAGCAGCCAAAAGTCTTTACCTTATAAGTCTGGAATCAGGTTGCTCATGCACCAGTTTACCACCTCTTGATGGTGTGATGAACAACTTCTGTTTTTTTTTCAGTTCTTAATGTTTTCTTAATTGATCTTAAAGTAATGTGGTTGTGTTTCAAATGAGCTGCAATTTTTTTTTCGATTTTTTGTGTATGTTTAGAGGTTTTTTAGGACCATAAGCTGCTAGGAGGTAAAATGTGTATTAAAATAGGCCTAGAAGTTTGTATGGCCTTGATTGTGTGTCAGCTGTAATCTGTTTCAGTGTAACTGTTGTGAACCTAATGCTTCTTGACAACGGTCTATGGAAACTGGTATCCCTTTCAGTTCTTACACCTTAAACACTGCGAGTGCAGTGAGGTGGTGGCCTTGGGAAAGCGCTTCTGTCAGGAATGGATGTGAGAGGATTTTGCCCAGTCATACTGATGGAAATCAGCAGTTCTGTAGAGACCAGTAGATGGGCAGTGGTTTGCCTTAGTTCCCAGTAATGACACAATCAGTTGAAGTGTGTTTTTTTGTATAGGTTTTGTTTCAGAGGCAAATATGTGATTCTGATCTGCACAGTGTGTTTTTTAGAAGTACCAGTACTTCTTGAAACTTTCTACTTGTCCACCCCACCTTTTGCTTCCCCCAGCAAAGGCACCACTCCTTTGCTTGGGGTATTGGGAGAATTTCTGTTCTGCACACTGGCCTTGAGAGCTGCCTCTTTTGGTAATTTCCATAAGCAAATGTGCCTTAAATTATTACTTTTAAGAGGTCTGAATTAAGTGGAGAAATTATTTGAGGAAACAAACAATTACAAATCAGTGGGTTTTTCCTTTTTTTCTTGAGAAGATGCACTTATTGCTAGTGCAGTAACACTTTTTGACTTGTCCTTTTAAAAGGATAATATACGTTCTGCCCTTTTGTTTTGTTCAACTGTAATGATGGGTTATGTCACTTAGTCATTTAATGCTTTGTGCTGTGGTTATCTTACTTGGAATATGGTCTCCAGAGTTTACTTCAGAGTGGATATTTTGTCAAAGAAACCTCTGTGTTCTCTGTAAGTGCCAGTTTTCTTTTAGAAACTGCAACTAACTTAAAATCCCACAGTCATGTTGCCAAAAACTTATAAGTATTACCAAAATGTGAAAGAAGGCAAATACTGCTGCCTCACAGTTGCTGTGCTTCTGCTTGTTTCTGCTTGCAGGCAGGAGTGCCTGCTGGTAGTCAGATTGAGTTACAATCCTTTCTTTTGTGTTCTAATTATTGTAATTCAGATTTTTGATTGTACTGTGCTAGAAATGCATCAAACATGCAAATACTGAACTTGTGACAAAGAATTAGCCCTATATCCTTGCCTTATCATTTGAGAGAGGTCCTACTGCCCCACCACAAAACAGCAGTGACTGCACGTTTTGGTTCCCTCCGTCTGTGTTGAGTGCTGCTCTGCTGTGTTTTGATTTCCCTCATGCCTTTGTTGCTGTCAACTTGCTTTAGATTGTCCTTCTACTCTTTGACATTTTGGAGCATGTATGGTGATACTAGTGTGCAGTAAGAGTGGATACAAGGGACAAACTCACTATCCTCAAATTAATAGGAAGGAAGACCACATAATGACAAATAATGCCAATGCACAGTTTTGCTTATGAAATCACATCATACTTTTTTTCATTCTACATAGTCAGAAAAACAGTTGCTGTTTTGTTGGGCTTTTCCTGTAGACTCTCTTAATTAGAGGAAAACTAAGGGAGGAAAGTGGTTATCAAGCTTTTGGTTATTTAAACAACTAGCAGTGTAATCTGATAAGTATTGGTGTTTTAACTGTCCAAATAGTTTTCTAGACAGGAATATTGTGTAGAGAGTAAGGTGGAGTTCATAATAATGGAATATCCAGAGTTGGAAGGGACCCACAAGGATCATCAAGTCCGGCTCCTGACCCTGCACTCTACAAGCCCAGCAGTCACACCAATCTGCCCAAGACTGTTGTCCAAACACTTCTTGAACTCTGTTGACCACTTCCCTGGGAAGCCTGTTCTAGCTGAAGAACCTTTTTCTAATATCCAAGCAAAATCTCTCTTGACACAGCTTCTAGCTGTTCCCTGAGTTCTTGTCTCTTGTCACCAGAGAAAAGAGGTCAGGGCCTGCCCCTTGGTTCATGTTTCTGGCTGAGTGTTACAAAAAGCAATGAAGCTGCGCCTTTCCTAAGACACCCTCTGTCTCTGAGCTGAGTGCTCCCACTGCAGCCCTTTTTTGTTGGGATTATCAGACCACATGGTGAGCCAGTATAGGATGCTAACCTGATGGAAAACTAACTTGGGTGCTGGGAAGAGTGAGCAGATTTTGAGGTTTTCTTGTATGAACTCTTTAACTTATAACACAAATTTGGCTGAGCATTAGTAAAATGTAAAAGGAATGAAGTTTGAGGAACAGTACCGTTGTTCTGAAATTACTGGATCAAATTAGCATTGCAGCACTCCTAAAATTGTAATTACAATGGCATTCTTTGTCAGGCAGAGAAAGCAACTGAAAATGAAAGGTTGTCTGGATATAAGCACAGCTAATAGGTTGAAAATAGTTAAATGCAAAAGTGCAAAGCAGTTTCAGGGAGAATAAGCTCCCTTCAATAAGTACATATTGTGTAATGGTATGGATGAAAGATCCAAGGGAAGCAAGCTGGGATAGAAAGGGAAGAAATTTTGAAGCAGCCTGCTGTGGTGTTAAGCAGTTCAGGCTGAGTGTTTTTGTAAAACAAATGCGTTTCAATCAGAAGAGTGCATTAAGAAAGAAATATGACTACACTGAAAGTGGAAACTTGTTAATAGGAACAAATAATATATGAACAATTCATTTTTGCATGAAAGGTATATCTTGATAGAAGGAACAAGTTGAGACCCATCTAGCAATGAAAGTGTAGAATAAGATGAGAATATTCTGTGAATGTAGTAAGAGGAAGTTTTTCTTGATTGTACTTGATACATGAAATGGTTGAAATGTTTCATGAGTCTTAGTGGAGGGTTTTTGTCTTTGGTATTCATTTTAAAAAGACTTTTTAAATTTAGTGAAGCAGTTAAGCCAGTGTAATGGGTAACTGCTGCCAAAGGGGATCATCTTTCTCTCTTCTGCATTTCCCCACTGCTTTGCATACACACATCCTGGCAGTTCAGGGAGCCAATTTTTCAGATGACTAATTGTTTCTAATTGTTTTCAGGGGAAATAACAGGACAGTGATTGCTTTTTGTGGAATTGGTTCCCATAGCTGTCATTATAGATTCAGTCTGACATAAGGCTGTGGTAGTACAGAGAATGACAGCAAGGGGCACAAGACTGAACCTTGTAGTGGTGGCTCTTAGATAAGTTTCATTCTAACGTGACAAATTATAGTCTTTGAGCTTGACTAACCCATATAAAATTCATGCCAGGAATTTAAAGAGACAGTCTAGAATAATTTTACAGCTATTTGAGAACTTCAGAGGGGCAGATGATCTTTGAGGAGAAAGAAAAGGCACTAAACCATGCTTTAAAAAAGCAACAAAGCAAACAGAAAATCCCTCAAAAATCCCAACCCAAAACCTCATAACAGTCAACAGACTGTTGAAAAGGTGGAAGCTAGAGGGTTATAAAGAAGTTATCTTACTCACAGTTCCTGGAGGAATATGGATAGTGTAAATTATTTGGCCCTGGTGATGACCTGGATGAGACTCATCTCTATGAACACCTAATAAGAGATTTTCAAGAACAAGCCCCAGTAAACCTGGTTGAACTTAGTTTTGTGGCAGGGCACAGGACCTAATGGATAGTGATGTAAAAAGGCTTTTTGATACTGCTCTGTTATGCAGTGAGTGGGAGCAGTTGAGTAATAGAAATAAATCTGCTTGGAAAACTGTATCTAGAAACAGATGGACAAAATTAAGACATTTGTTGAATTTCCTAGGTGGTCTATCTTTAAATGCCAGGTGATGTTTTTAGGAGTGACTGGGACTACAATATCTACATACAGATCTTCCTGTAACATGAAGAGCAGCCAGAAAGTTTGATTAGGATTTGAATTTAAAATCATTCTGACAAATTGATGAAGCCACTGCATTTTAAAATGGAAAGCTGTGGATTCAAATGAATGAGGTGTTGCATCTTGGTGGGAGTAATCAGCTGTGCAATCACAGTGGAGAATGACTGAAGAATAGAAATGGTAAGCTGTAGTGTGTTAAAGATATTTAACATGCTTTCTTGTTAAAAATTACTGCATTCAGAGTCAACAATTGCACCTGATTTATATGTATTACTGTAGTGGTTTAGCATAGCTTGGTTTTTACTTAAAAAGAAAACCCATCAGTTATGAAAGTGATTCTCTGTGAGGGCTGCTAACAGCTTCCTCAGGAATCAACAAAACCAATCAGCTGGCTGCTTCTGAATGGTGACACCCCGTTAAACCGCTTAAGAAAGCTGAACATGCCACTGTGAAATTACCTTTAAAAGTAAACAAACGCCAGGAAGAATTCGCTTGCTTCTGGCCTTTGAACAGGTAACTGGCTGCTGGCTGGGCCACAGCCTGGTCGGCTGCGTGGCCGGGCTGGCTCAGCCCACGGCTGGGCTGAGATTCCACCACCGCCAAGTTCCAGCCGGGGCCAGCGGGCCAGGCCGAGCCGAGTTTCGCTCTGGCCGCGAGCCACCAGGCCATCCTGACGGTGCCACGGAAAAGTCCTGTGGCTAAGAGCAGAGATGGCCCTGTAGGCCCACGCAGCAAGCAGCCCCGCGGCTGAAATTGACCACAGCAGGGGCCACAAAACAGCCATGCAGCCGGGGCTGTGCAGCCTGGCAGAGATCACATGACTGTCCACAGGCCCAGGCGAGATGCTGACTCTTTCAGTGCACCCATGAAACTTGCAGATATCAGTTCTCTCTGGAGTGAGAAAAGGAAAGGTTCAAGACACGTAAAGAAAACAACATGGAGACACTGATGCCAGTGAAGGAGGAGTCAAATCGCAGATGGGAGGAGAATGAGGAGATGCCTTAGTCTTGGGCTGAAATTCTCTTGGAAGGCTATGGTAAAGATATAATTGATACATCAGACTTTTTTCTTTTTTTTTTTTTTTCCCCCTGTAACTCCTGGAATGCCTTGGGGGGATGTAGCGTTCTAACCACAGCCATGAGGAGAGGCACCCATGTTGAAGCAAGCAGATGTTAAAGCAAGCAGAAGTGATCCAGTAAGAAGCTTGAACAGAGAGAAATGAGAGAGATGAGAAACCTTGCCCCAGGGATGGAAGAAGAAAACCTCTGTTCCCAGAGATAATAGAACTTTTGTTTCTGTATTAGAACAGCTCGTCCTTAAAATTGCACCCCAGTAAGCTGAGATGACCCGTGGTAGTAGTTGTGAGAAGACTACCAAACCGTGGGAGGGATTTCACAATTGCAGATTTCCGGGTGGTTGCTATTTGTGAAAATTAAAACCACGAGAGAGCTATTTGTTGTGGAAAAGTCTCCATGGCATGGCAGGAGAGACTCCTCTCCCTAAGTGAACTGAAGAAAACATTATTTTTAGAAGTGGTAAACTGACTGAAAATATCAAATTTTGTAATCTTTACATTGTCAGTGGTAAAGGAAAGAAGAGTTGGGAGGGAGGAGAAGTGTTCGGAAGGTTTATCCTGATTCCTATTATTCTTCTTTTAGTTCTGTTAATAAAGTTTTCTTTATACTCTTTAAAGTTTTGAGCCTGCTTTTGCCCTTCTAATCCTTATCTCACAGAAAAAAATGAGAAAACTCTTGTGGGTTTGTCCAAATAAGAGAAAACTTTGATGCATGGAAGCATAAGGAGAAGTTGCCTTGTCTGCTTAGTTTCTTCTGTTTAGTGGAGTGTCTTTTGAAGTGAATTGAAATGGATGTGAACAATTAACAAGCAGGTTAACTTTTTTTCAGTGGGGAAAATTTTATCCAGTTGCTTTTCATAATGTATGGCACTGCTAAGACTCTGCTCACATACTCAGTGTTTTTGTAATTGGGATGAAAGGCAAAGCCATAATTTGTGCTTCTGTTTTACGAATACTGTTTTTTCTTTAAATACAGATAACTTAAACCTGTTAGTAAAGAACTATAGGCTACTGGTACTTACTAGTTGTGTCCATGTCAGAGGTGGATCAGAGAAACTGGAGTCTTTAGTGTATGACATTCTTTTCTTCTCTGAAATAAAGCTCTTTTTTTTGGTGTTTAGAAACACAAGCTGGGAGAAATACACCAGAAACCCTTAATATTATTATAAAACCAGTAAGCATTGCTTAATTAAAAGAACATTGGCTATTATTTTCTATTTGATGGAAAATCCTACTGAGCTATATGAAGATAAAGCTTAGCTCCCTTTCAGGCAACAAGTTGTAGCTGTTGCGCATAATAATCCTGAAGAATTATTACAATTTACAAAATATTGTGATGTCTGACAGCAGTAGTTCAGTAAAAGGTAGAAAATAAATTACTTTGTCCATAGCCAGGAAAGAATGCTGCCACACTTCCTAGGTGACATGTGTGTCTGGACTTAACAAATGCTGCAGGTCAAAACCAGTGCAGTGAGTTCTGCTTGCAGCTCTGCTATGCCTTATTCTCATGATTGCTCTCTTTCCTTGAAGAAGCTTTTTAACTAGGGGACAGATGTGAAATAATGTGCAGCTTCTGTGAAGATAGGCTCAAAATCCTGTGAATTCTTTTAACAGCATTACATATTACAACACAGTTGAATTTCAGGCTGCATCAACCTTGCAGTTTACAATAAAGCCTATTTTATCATTTTCTTGATTATTTATCTTTTTCTAAAGTATAGACAGAAGATCTTAATTGCTCTTGTTGTACCAAAGCAATTAAATTGAAGTCAGACAGCCAAAGATATAATAAGATCATATGGATAAACATCATACATTCAATGTTAAAACCAACTATCACTGCTGCCCTTTTGCTGCAATTCCTGCTTTCGAGTATTTCAGTGTTTCGTGTATTTCTCAGCATCTCACTGTGAGATGTATTGGCATAACTATTGTAGCACTGGTTTACTGAGCACCTGGGGAGGAACAGAATAGAAACTTAGGAAACCAGCATTGCTAATAAGGAAAAAAATACCTTGTTGTATTGTCAGTAAACCACTTAAAGACATGCACACATCTCTGTGGTTTCTGTTAGTAACTGTA
Organism: Peucedramus taeniatus; assembly: GCA_013400575.1. NCBI lineage: Eukaryota > Metazoa > Chordata > Aves > Passeriformes > Fringillidae > Peucedramus > Peucedramus taeniatus. Next base: position 346,476 of record WBNO01008125.1, on the reverse strand, counting down.
TGAACCCTGCTGATGCTACTCACTGTCTTGACAGAGCTATGGGGAGAATGGATTGCGTTTTTACTGGTTTTTGATGGATTAGGAGCAGGAAAAGGAGGATAATGGGAAGCATTGCAATAAATGAGAGCATCTTCAGGAATCATTCACTAGGTAAAAATCATTGCTGTTCATTGGCAATGATGGCAAAACCTCCTATGTGGTTTTCTGACATTACTGGCAATAAATGGCCGTGGCAACTACAGAATAGTACTGGAGTCAATATCTGTCTGCAGCTACTTGTTATAATCTGTATTGTCTAATCAATCTGAAGTGTCTCTCCAGAAGCATGTGGGTACGGGTTTGCGTGTCTCGGTGTGCCAGGAGCGCCGGCAGCGCTGGAGGAGTTGGGAAGCTGCGGGGTGGGAGGGGGGACAGCGCCACCTGCCGGGGAACCCTCCGGCCTGGGCAGCGCGCTTCGGGTGCGACCATCGGCTCTTCCGCTCAGGGCTTTGCAGAGAAATTCACCTCCTTCAACTTGAGCAAGGCTGAGTTCTGGAAGTATTTTCCCAGGTTTTCATTTCACTTTTTTTATTTATAGGAACATCATTTGCAGCGGGCTATCTCAGCACAACAAGTCTATGGAGAGAAGAGGGATAACATGGTTATACCGGTTCCAGAAGCAGAAAGTAATATTGCATACTATGAATCTATATATCCTGGAGAATTTAAAATGCCAAAGCAGCTGATTCACATACAGCGTAAGTAAAGTAATTCATTCACTTCAGTAAGTCTACATTGGGTCTGCTTTCTCTAGGCAGCAGCTGACAGAAGGAGAGGACACAGTCTTAAGCTGTGCCAAGGGAAATATAGGTGAGAGATTAGGAAAAAGTTTTTTTACAGAAAGAGTGATAAAGTAATAGAATTATCTGCCCAGGGAGGTGGTGGAGACACCATCCCTGGATGTGTTTAAAAAAGGATTGGTTGTGGCACTTGGTGCCATGGTTTAGTTGAGGTGTTAGAGCTTGGGTTGGACTCGATCTTGAAGGTCTCTTCCAGCCTTGTGATTCTGTGAGAATTTAATTTTGCTAGTAGTTAAGACATTAGTCATAAATGTCTGAGCTCACATCAAGGCTGACTTCTGAGAATTAATTTTCTCAACATGTTGAAAAATACTGCTTGTTAAAGTAGTATGTTTAATTCTTGTTCAGTAGTAACAGTTTATGGGAAATTTAGATTTATTAGCCAGCACAGACACAAATCTACTTAAAGAGGAAAATACATAATGCATACCTAAGAAACAGAATACCTGTCCCTGAAGCATCACCAGGATAAAATGGCAGTAGAGTGGATTGGGGAGCTAACCAGAAATGGCAATAGCAGTAGAAGTATTTGCTTATGCCTGGTGCGAGATTCTATGTCTAAAAGCAGATGGGGCTTGATATTACTGATGACTTGCAAATTTGTGGTTTTGTTTTTGTTGGAAGATAGCAACGGTGTGCTGTGGATACGGCCCTTGATGTAAGCACCACATTCCTTCAGATACCTTTGGAAAAAATTATGAAAAATACAGTCTGTTGCAGAATTCTGTTGTATGGTGTAATGACCAGAATTTAAAAAGTAGTATCTGTGCTATGTAAACATATCTCATGCCTAATCAACTTTGGCTAAGTGCTAGACTTGTATTTCATTCTGAGCCTCAGTAATGGCTTAAAATATCTGAATTGTAGAATAGTGTGGGTTGGAAGGGACCTTTAAAGATCACCTAGGTCCAAGCTCCCTGCAATGAGGATTGTTTAACTTCATCAAGTTGCTCAGAGCCTGGTCCACCCTGACTGTGAATGTTCCCAGGTATGGGCATCTACCAGTTTTCAGGCAATGTGTTCTAGTGTTTCACCACCCTCATTATAAAAAAGTTATTCCTTCCTACTAGCAGTCTTCCATGCTAATATTAAGGTTATACTTTTCATTCTTTTTTTCCTTATCTAGCTGTTACAACAGCTGGAATTGTGAATTTTAAGATGCACTTTATTCTACCTATTTGATTATTAAAAATAGATACATGTTTTCACATGTGCACGTGGAAAGATATTTGTGTCTCTTACCAACCACAGCAATTTGAATGAGGCATGAGAACTAGGGAGTCATGTTTCAAATGCAGAGTGATGCCTTTTTGTAGGATACCATGGAACACAGTTGTTTGCATTCTGCAAGACATTACTTGTATTTGGAGATGCTTTGCTACATAGGGTAGATCGTGCTGGGCCGGTGTAGTGTGACTCATCTACATCCCAAAAATCATTGATGAGAATATGTTAAGATCATTGTAATGCAGTCTGCACATGCTTTGCTAGGAGTACCTTTGATGTGTTTTTGAGCTGAAATCTGAACTGCTGATCATACAATACATAAAACTCCAGAATGCTTGGCAGCATTGAAGATTTTAATGAATCTAAAAATGTCTTAGTGAAGCAGTGAGGCAGTAAGCTGTTAGTTGGTTTGACCACTAATAAGTTTTCATTGGTTAACAAAACCATAACAAGTAGATGTCAACTTTTATGCCTAATTTTTAACAGGGTAATTTTTTTCAAGAAAAAAACCTCAATGTTTACATCTATGTGGAAGTAGCACTATTCAACTCAACATTCAAACAAATAATTTTGGTTTTCTCTTGAGAAGTGTGGTGTATGCTGTGGATGCTATTAGAACAAGACATTTTTGTAGTAAAACTAACTTTAACTTTTACTGTATCATTTAGCTTTTAGTTTGGATGCTGAGCAGCCAGATTATGACTTGGATTCGGAAGATGAGATCTTTGTGAATAAGTTGAAGAAAAGAATGGACATCTCTCCTTTGCAATTTGAGGAGATGATAGACAGACTAGAAAAGGGCAGCGGTCAGCAGGTACAATGGTACTTTGAGTAAAGAATTTGAAATACATTCTCTATGTATTATTGTATGAAAGTGACATGCTGGGTTTTACATTTAGCCAGTCAGCCTGCAAGAGGCCAAGCTGTTGCTGAAAGAAGATGATGAATTGATCAGAGAAGTATATGAGTACTGGATTAAAAAGAGGAAAAATTGTCGAGGTCCTTCACTTATTCCAGCAGTGAAGCAGGAAAAACGAGATGGTTCCAGCACAAATGACCCTTATGTTGCTTTTAGAAGACGAACGGAAAAGATGCAGACACGAAAAGTAAGTGTATCAGTGCCTCCCTCAGCCTTTCTTTCCTTTCATTCTCTCTCTTTCGAAAAGTTGCTTATATAAATAAAAAATTCACAATGTACTACAACATAATAGAAAAAATTGAGTGTTGTCTTTTTAATTTGCAAAGGCAAAAAACATAACTGCTTTAGTTTCACTATTGAATGAGTTTATATTCACTTTTTCACTAAATTTACTGTTAAACCTACTTAGGGTGTTGGCAAGCTGTGTGCCATTGATAACATGCGCAGGCTTCTCTTTGGTTTAGCATGTGACTTGTCTTTTTTTTAATATACCTAAATATTTATAACTTACTTTAATTAAGATTATTTAACTAAAATGATCTGGGGAAACACATGTTTTATGTATCTACAGAATCGAAAAAATGATGAAGCTTCTTATGAAAAGATGCTGAAGCTGCGTCGAGATCTGAGTCGTGCAGTAACCATTCTAGAGATGATAAAAAGGAGGGAAAAAAGCAAGAGAGAGTTGCTGCATTTAACACTGGAAATTATGGAAAAGAGGTAATGTTTATTGAAAATTTGCTGCAGAAAGCTTTGGAAACTACTTTATATTTGGATTGCTGCAAATATTTGAACAGTTGGAGATTCTTAAAATAAGTCCAGACTCTGTTTGACATTTACAGGATAGCATATTCATATTTGCCTATGGAGAAAAATAAAACATTAGGAAGTTACTTAATAAGGGAGGGTTGTTGTCATATTAAGCTATATTGTTTTATTATGTGTGAAGATACTTTCAAACTTAGGTACCTTCTTTATATATTACACCAGAAGAGTTCCAAGCAAAGTAATTTGAAATTGTGTGTTAAGTAGGCAGATTAAGGAAATCCCAGCTATTTTCAAGGCCATTTTCAATCATTACCGTTCTTCTTTGACTTCATGATCTCTATTCTTTGCAGAAAAAGCTTGATCTAACACCCTCTCGAGGAAAACAAGCATTTCATGCAGTATTAAATGTGGGAGTCATCTCCAGCTAGTGCTGCTTTTGCCATCCTGTTGATTGTCCATGCTGTGGGCCAAATGCTCTGCCAAGTGTCATATTCCCTGTTCACTAAGGATCACAGTTTTAGTGTGGAGTTGTCCTTTAGGTTGATACTTAGGATCTGAATAGACTTTTCTAGCCTAAGTGTCCATGCTTGAAAGCAAATGTTCTGAGTCAGTACCTTAAAACTAAAGAACTGAGTTTTTAGGGAGACAAGCTGAACTGGCTCTACCAGGGCGCTTCTTTTAAGCCCTGAGCATTTTCAGCAGAAACAGAGGGGAGAGAAATCATGAAGATTTTTCCGGTTGCTTTTTAAAGAAAATAAGCCATTGAATAGAGGAAAGGCTCAAATACCTCCCTTGGAGTAGAGACAGGACTTGAGATGTAATGTTTCATGGATCTGCTTATTGAAAGTACTCTGTAACACAACAGAAGGAGGATTCATGAGTAAGGCATTCTGTTTGACTGTTTTAAACTTTCTGAATGATAAATTCCTTAAATGGTACTAGTCCCCAAGGAAAGGGGTGGGTAACCCTCTCCTTTTCTTTACAGTATTACCTTTTGGAGATGCTTTACAGAGTAGTTGTCCTTTTTTATCTGTCAGTATTATTCACTGCAATAAATTTTTTAAGTGAATCATCTCCTCCTCTGGAATAATACCTTTTGTACTTCTTGCTGATAGGCTGGATATCCCTTTTACCCCAAGTTGCGAGCATTAATTTGTTTTTCTTAATTTTTTACCAGATGGACATTGTACTCCAACAAATAAAATTTATTCTGATTTCAGGTATAATTTGGGTGACTACAGTGGAGAGATCATGTCTGAAGTCATGGCACAGCGGCAGCCTCTTAAACCCACCTATGCTATTCCCATTATTCCTGTGACTAACAGCAGTTCTTTTAAACACCAAGAAGCTATGGAACTGAAAGAATATAAAGTTAAAGTAAGTAATGTCAATAACCGAGTTGCTGTGAAGTGTACAAAATACACCATTTTAGCACTGGAGAAGAGAGGAAGCTTTTTGGAACCAGCAATAGGGTAGCAAAGCTGCAGGTAAAATAAAATGGCTTTGTTCTCTTGGAGTTTCAAGGATAACAGATTACCAGCATTCCTCAAGACAGAAATAAAGGAAGTACAGACAAACTACAGATGGAAGGACACATGCAATTGTGTTCTCATTCAGGAGGATGGAAGCATTTTTCTTTACTACTGTCCATAAAGTTAGGATGTCCTGAACAAAACTGTGTTAATCATCATTAGACATTGTACAAAGATAGAACTAATGATGTGAATGCCGTGTATTGTTCTAAGCTATGTAGTTAATTTAATATGGAGAGTTGGGTTTTGTTTTGTTTCTGAAATATGGTCCATTGATAATTCTCTCCCTGCTGTATATCTTTGGTTTCATATTTAAGTATCAAATAACCTTATTTGATTTAGACAGCTGACAAGTACTTTTCTCCCTGCAGGCTTTAATTTTGTGTCATACAAACCATAGTTACAGTGTGAACAGCTGAGCATATTAAATAGGTCAGGTGAGACAGGATAAAGGCTGAGGCATAATTTGAATTTTAAACCAAGGCAGCTTGTAACTGAAGAATATCCGGAGACTGTTCTGAATTTGACAAGGTGGCTTGAATCAGTGAATTCTTCCACTGGTAATAAAGCATTGTTCTTGTGATTGCTGGTGTGTACTTGCTTATCAATGATTTTGGATCAGTGCAGTGTCTCACAACTTGGAAACTTAGGAAATACTCTTAAACTTGATTTCGCATAATATGGGGAAATGTGTTTAATTTTTAGAGACTTTTGCAAGATTATAGGTACCTTTGAGAAGTCTGTTTTTGCCTTCAGAGCGTTGCTTGGTCCTTAGTAATACCCTGACACTGCATAAATGGCTATCAATTAAAAATGCTAGGAAATAGAAGAGGTGCCTCATAGGTATGATATATATTTTGGTCTCCTTCTCCAAAGTAGTACTGTTACCTTAACTGCTAGTGAGTTACCTACCACAGATTGAGCAAACAGTGCTTGATTCCATGTTGTCTGTTCAGTGTATCAGTTACTGGAAATGAAATTCAGACGCTCTGAAATGACTGCTTGTTTTACTGGGAACATGGTAGAGAGATGGGTTCATGTCATTAGCTTGCTTACACAGGAGTTTACATTAGAACAGGAGTTTAAGTAATTTTCTTCTGTGTGTAATTTTACACTGCTTTCATTTTTCTTGCAGCAGGATAAACCTGATGTTATTAGACCCAAAAGAAAGTATGAGAAGAAGCCAAAAGTCTTACCTACATCCGCTGCTGCTACTCCTCAACAGACAAGTCCTGCTGCACTGCCAGTCTTTAATGCTAAAGATTTGAATCAGTACGATTTTCCTAGCTCAGATGATGAACCTCTTTCCCAGGTAGGACCTCTAGTGTTTTGTGCTGCTCTTTGGGAAAGAGCAGAAGTAAAACTCAGGAATTTTCTAATACCTCTCCTCATACACCACTCTCACCCCATTCCCTCTTTGAAGGTTTTGTCTGGTTCTTCGGAGGCTGAGGAAGAAAACGATCCCGATGGTCCTTTTGCCTTCCGTAGGAAAGCAGGCTGTCAGTACTATGCTGTAAGTAGAATTTCCTTGTGCATCGTAAGACAGTGTCATTGTGTAAAACATCTCATGTTTAATTGTCTAAAATTATTTTAAGCCTCATTTAGACCAACCTGGCAACTGGCCGTGGAGTAGCCCTAAGGAGGGAAGATTAGGAGATGTGCGTTACAGATACTGCTTAACCACCCTCACAGTACCCCAGAGGTGTATTGGGTTTGCACGAAGACGGGTTGGCCGTGGTGGAAGGTAAGTGCTGTGTAATGGTTGCTGTTTTTAAAAAGAAAATTAAATCTGTAAGATGCAAAGAAGAACAAAGTCTAAAAAAACCCCAAAAATTTTAAAAATGGAAACATCACAGGGAGATCAGCTGGCTAATGTCTCCATTTTTGTTTTGCACTAGTGGAAGCTGTTTTAGTAATATTTTCTTAAATAGTTCTAGAGGGTTTTTATTGCTAGCACTTCCATTTTTTGACATGAAAATGCATGTATATCTTCAGTTGTGATTGGTTTGGTTTTAAATTATTTGCATAGCTATCCTCAAATAGTAGCATTTCAAGATAGCAAAAATTGTGTTTTGCAAAAAAAAGATTTTCAGGGTTTAGACAGTATTGGGTGATTTTTGGAGAGATGCTTAGAAATGATAATAACTGTTAAATTTCAAACATTATAAAAAATATCAATCAATTATTTCAGGCATTTTGCTTTTAAGAATCTTTACTGAAAACCATTTATAAATGGTTGAATGTATAAGTATGTGATGTCTTTAAGAAAATAGTACATTTGTATTAAATTTTTATTAAAAGTAAGGGTATGATTTATGTTTCAATTTTATGCTTAGCACCTCTTCACATATTATTATTAAGCCAATTTGGCCAATCAGCAAAGTTGGAATGAGATCTGCTTGCTCTTACTGGGTGGTTTCCAAGGGGATTTGGACATTAATGTGTGACATCCCTACTGTTTTGAGATGTTGTAGGTATAGTCAGTATATATGAGAGTACCGCTTTGGAAATGAAGTTACTTTAGGAGGACATATGAATCACTTTTTACTTAAGCAGTGTTATTCTCTAGGTCTTTTTGTTTTAATTCTGTGTTGTTGAAGTGTCTTTAGTATATATGTGATGTTGTACATCAGCTCTTCTTCAGACAGTAGAAGCTAGAAAATACCTAAATACTTACTGAGAAATAATAGGTGGTTACGCATTGTGTCAGGGGAGTGTGTATGTGTGTGTTGGCTTCTTCTAGAACCCTTTTGTGTAGCTTTTTTTATCCTTTTATCATCCACAATCGCACGTGTCAAATGGATGACTTTCTTGATGTTTTCTTGCTGCTGTTTAATTGTGCGTTGTTCTCCTGGTTTCAGGGTGCTACTAGACAGAGCGCATTCGGACTACGATAATGCATTTCATCATCTGGATTTGGAAAGGTTTTCCTCATCGCAACACTCTTCAATCAGTCAATTTGCCAATACCTCAGAAACAAATACCTCGGACAAATCTTTCTCAAAAGACCTCAGTCAGATACTAGTCAATATCAAATCATGTAGATGGCGGCATTTTAGGCCTCGGACACCATCCCTACATGACAGTGACAATGATGAACTCTCCTGTAGGAAATTATACAGGGGCTTAAATCGAACAGGCACAGCACAACCCGGGACCCAGACATGCAGTACCTCTATACAAAGTAAAAGTAGCAGTGGTTCAGCACATATTGGTATGTTTATTTTAAGAAACTTGTTTCTAGAAGTTTTAAACTTATGTCAGAAAATCCAGAATAGCATTAGGTCATCCATATTTTATATTGTGGTCTATTTTGATGGTAATAGCCTATTTTCATGTGTATCTTTTTTGCTACATTGAATTTATTTGCACTTTTTGCTAACAGTAGTGTACTGCATCTGAGATTTATACAAATGCTACAGTGGTATGTAATTACAATTTTAGAAACATGAAAGTTGAAACAACAGTATTGTGTAGGGTTTAAGTTGACTGAATATTTGGATTTTTTGAAATTAAAAATACATTAATTGAAATGTTGATATAAATATTATGTACCAAATTTTTTCTAGTGCAAAGTCTGGCAGTGATGGGAAATGTTTAGGTAAAATGTTTGCATTTAAAGTCCCAGCATGCTATGAATTCTTACTTGAACTTAAATGAACTTAAATGCCATTTCCCAGCCAAGAAGTATCCAGCCCACCCTTACATCTGCTTATGCTTAGCAAAACTCTTGGACTAATCACGTCTACATCTTGTCAGCAAGTGGCAGATTACATCTTATAGAACCTAATTACAGATTTGAGGATCTGACTCTGAAAAAATGTGATGTGTTAGTGGTTTTTAATTGGAACACTATTGGATAGCATCACTCTTGCTTCTTCTCACTGGAAGACTGGTATTTACATGGTTAGAATGGAACTTACCAACTCATCAGAATTCATGAGTTACTTACTGTAAATGTCATATTTTTATAGAAGGTTAAAGTGATGTCGTTTTTTATATAAAACAGCCTTAGAAATTCACCATGCTTTTGTAAGCAGTCTCTAGAATCATATTTTCCTTGCCATTTTGAATTATGGCTTTGGAAATCAATCAGAAAACCTGGATAATGTAGGAGTGTGGTGAGCAGAGATGCATATACCTAATAAACTAAGCAAGTTGTGGGTTGTTTTGGTGATTTGCTTTAAAGACTGTTACACTGGTTATCAGATAACTTTAATCTTCTGTTTGCCACTATATTATGTGCCTTCCCTCCTGTATCATGTTTTGAGATTTTTTTTCCTGAAAATTGTTTCTCCTTGCATTTGTAGAGTTAGTGATCAGCTTTGTTTGCTGCTTTATTTCATGCTTCTTCTCCATGCTGTCCTAGAAATAGGTCCTTGCCCCCATGCTCCTTTCTTCTTTCAGGATTCTTCCTGCTGGAAATGTACTAGGGCTAAAACTGATGGTTCTTCTGGTTTGTGGTCTTACTGTGGCTTTTGGTGTTTAAATTCTGCTCTTTCAGTGGCTGGAATCAGTAAAACAAGTCCAGAAGTGAAGGAGGGCATTCTCTGCCTGATGGCCAGGCTGAACTGTGATAAATGATAGCCAGATGAGGAGTGTGAAAACAAAACTAATGTGTGTTGAACAGACTGTAAATACACTGCAAAGTATTCATGGGCAGTGCTTTACATTTGAAAGTCATGTAGACTTGAAAAATTGGCTGATGAAGTTTAAACTCATGTCTGTGTGTGTGTATGTAAAAATAAACACATACACATCCTTTTAGAGTGTATTTTCCCTGAAATAGATGGTAAGGATATTAATCTACATCATTTAGGAATTAAATGGAATTATTTATTGATGAGTCCCATAGAAGATTTTAATTGTGTGGTTGCATATTGAAGCCTGTGGGAAAGTAATACATACTAGTGTAAGTACCTGGTATATTACATTCATCTGTGCTTGGAGTTCTGTGGAGATGATTTAATATCTGTGAAAAATATTTAAGTATTCCAAGCTTTTCAAAATATAAATGTGGAGTTTAGTTTCATAATTTTGGTAGGATTTGATACAGAAATTAAATGTTCAATAAAAAATGTAGCTGTCTGAATTCATAGGTATATCTTAAATTGGTTACCAGCATCTTTGGGTAGTCACTTTTTATTAATATAACCAGGTAGATTATATCCACATAATTATTTATAATCTTAATTGTGATTCTTGTGGCATTGGAGTCTGTATAAGTCTGTGTGTGTGTGGTGCACTGCTGATCACCTGTTCAGGTGTGTTTGTAAGGAGCACAGTCTGCTCCATCTTGGTACCAGTGTGGTTTTAGTGGGTTTTTTTTTCCATTTTCTTGAAGGATTCTGTGAGATGCATTGTGTATACAGATCACAGGGGTGTTCACATGTCTCATGTATGAGTCTGACTTCTTCAAAGCTGCCTGTCAGTGGGGCTGCAGTTTCTGAGTTCTGTCTTTGTTGTTTCTGTAGCCAATACTGTAAAGAACCTCAGGTATCTAACAGCCGTTCTGGCATTTTTGTAGTAGTTACTATTGCAGCTTAACAACCCTGCAGGGTTTCCTTGTTGCTTTTTCTTAGTTTTTTTAAAGCTTGGAGTTTGTTGTGGGTGTGGATGTTTTAGGTTTGTTTCTCTTTGCCTTTTAGATTTTTGAAGTGGCAGTTTATGCTTATTAATACATTTGTATTTTTAAGTCATATTATCCTTTAACTGCTACTGTGGGTTATGATCAATCAGTATTGCTTAATTTTAAAATGTTCATCCCAGGATTCTTTAGTGACCAGCAGAGGTGGTCATGTTGCCATTTTTATTATGTACCATTACCATGCGTGTTTTTTGTTTCCCTACTAAGAAAATCTTGAGCTTTTTCTGCCTTGCATGGTGCAGACATGCTGCTGACATAGAGCAACTGCTATGGAAAATACTTTTCTCAGGTCTGTTACATGTGGTCAGCAGGGCCATGAAGTTGAGATGGTATCTCAGGTCTTCTGTTAATGAGAGGATATGTTACAAAAGCTGTGCTGTAACATACCATTGTCTGGCTACAAGGAACCTTGATTTTCATCCTGAAGATCAGAGGGAGGTTTCCCCAGAGCTGGGCATTCTATAAACATTTTGAAGTGCCTTTGATCCTGAAGAAATGCAATTTATTCTGATTCTGGCTTTCAGGGTGCTCAGTATTAAAGATCTGTGGAAGTTGTTACATTGAGATTTTGTGTGTAAACTGAGAAGGGGTGTCTTCAAATCCATTACAAGTTACCTGAACACTTGTGGTGTGCTGAAGGCTAGGCTTTGGCAGCAGGAGCAAGTGGCCAAGTAGCATCACTTGTGTGGAGGATGGTTCCTTCTGATCTTACTGAAAAATTATGAAAAAGTGTCCTTTACCCTCTTGCAAGAAGAGCTGATTAAAAGGTCTTAACACATGTTATTCAGAACACCACTAAAAAGGAAGCAAGAACATTAAAGCGTTGTTTTTGTGGAGAATTAACTTTTCAGCAAAAGAATTACTTCAGTAAAGGAGCCTGTATTGCTGGCAATGTCAGGTTTCTCAGTCATAATCCTCAGAGATGGAGTGTACAGTAGGTATGAGTATTGAGCTGAAGTGTTTGTGATTTGGTTCTGCCAGGCAAATAAAAGTTTTTGACCTGCATAATTTAAGAGACTCTGCTGTCTGCTGGAGACTTCCTATTAAATATGTGGCATTCACATTTTTGAATGCTTGGATCTCAAACAAAAGTTAGAGACACTTAAAGCTGCACACATGTATCATTCCATTTCAGCCTTGTGTTTAGGAAGCAGAGCAGAAGTACCTATCAGTAGTGAAATACTGGAGCAGCAACTCCCAGGCTCTACTAAGAGCAGACAACAGTATTGCATTCTGTTCTTTTCTGCCTTCATCACTCAGAAGCTGGATCACTTTGAAAAGTGTCTAAAAGCTGGCAGGGCTAAAGAGGCTGGCAGTTGACTGGAGCCTGCTCAGTTGAGCTGAGAAATTACTCTTTGAGAAGAAGCCTTACTGAAAACTGTTAGGTTTTGTGTTTGGAATTGTATATATGAAATATACATACGGTGTATGAGAAGCTGTGGGTATCCAGAATGTAGTCAAATGCCTTGCATTTTCTTGTAATCTAGGGGATGTAATACAAATTCTGCATTGCATTGCTGTTCAGTAACTTCTGCTGTGGGAGTTCCATAGAAATAATGCTTTCCCCAGTAAACTTGCATGCTTTTTCTGGACCTCTTAATCTGCTTTTTAAAAGCAGTTTTGCATGCTTGGGGATCTAGCAGGGTAGTGAGCTGTGCTTCGATTTCCCAAATATGTGATGTTGGTCGATGGATCTGTACTTGTTCAGCCTGGAGAAGAGAAGGCTTTGGGGTGACCTAGTTGGGACCTTCCAGTATCTGAAAGGAGCCTACAAGAAAGATGGAGAGGGACTTTTTACAAGAGCATGTAGTGGCAGGGCAAAGGGGAATTGATTAAAACTGGAGGAAGAGTAGGTTTAGATTAGAAGAAATTCTTAGTAAGAAATTAGGAAGAAATTCTTTACTGTGAGGATGGTGAGGTGCTGAACAGGTTGCCCAGCGAAGTTGTGGAAGCTCCATTCCTGGAAGTGTTCAAGGCCAGGTTGGATGGGGCTTTGAACCTGCTCTAGGGGAAGGTGTCCTTCCCCATTGCAGAGGGTTTGCAACTAGATGATCTTTAAGGTCTCTTCCAACCCAAACCACTCTGTGATTCTATAGTGTTTTTTCATGTTGTCATTAACATGTTATACCTGATGCCAGATTTTAGACAACCTTTTCCCAGAAAGAAAGAGGAGGAAGCTTCTCAATCCTTGTGACAATTTCTTGTAGCAATGTAGAAAGACTTGTCTGTGGCTTTCATGCCATCACTGGTTGTTTAACCTTTGTATCTGTAATATTCTCAACACTGCTCTGTTACTGTTTTCCCTTTTTTGAAATGCTTCTTTCACATTACAGGATAAACTTGGTGATGAAAAATGCTGAAATTTGTAATAGCCGCTTCCAATTATCATTGGAATTTAATAGTCTTGGCCTATCTGTGACTGAGCTGTTGAGATCCTTGTTGAAAAGCAATGGCCTCAAAAGTATCAGATGTTTATAGCCCATCCTAAACTTAGTTGAAGGAGAAAATGCTAAAAGGAAAAGCTTCTTTAGTCTGGGAAATGTGACTGTGGATGCAGGAAGAGTCAGTACTATTTAAAACACTTGAGCACTTCCAGAGAATTCAAGACTTTGTAGTCTTACTAGATTTTCTCATTCACTTTCAATTCAGTTGGAGTAAAACTTTGCTCCAAAGTGGAGGATCTCTGGGCTTGTGGAACTGTTGCACTTTGCATCCCATGCAAGATTGATCGTTTTTTAACTGCAGTGAACTCTGTGTACCCTAAATGGCGTGTGACATTTTGGTGGAAACTCATTTTAAGAATAATAGGCAGACAAATGAAAGGGCATAGGAGATTTTCTAACTTTCATTCAATGGCTAGTAAAAAATCCTTATTAATTATTTTCTGTCTTCTGCTACCAACTAGAGAGTGCATATATAGACCTTATGTCTAGTTTATGATCTCTCCAGTTCTGGTGTTAGGAGTTTCACACTTAAGTTCTCCTGGGCTGAAATAAAAAGCTGTTGTAGTAATAATCAAGGGCATAATGATTCATGTTCTCATAGTGTGAAATAATGCCATGTTTAAGTAAAACCAATCTTGAACTTCTTTTCAGAAAGTGAAACATCTTTGGGCCTGGTGCATCAAATACTAAATCACACTGATGGCTCTAAGTCTCTCCAATCTTCTGAATTCACTGGTGAGAACTTGCTATACAGTAGAAAATCTTTAACCAGGCAGTGTAAGCCAGATAACATCTCTCATAAGATAGAGATTTTAAAATGTCATGTTCTGGTTTACTTAGCATTGTGATTGATGTTTGCTTTGCATGCACTTTGGCATAAGTAACCACTAATTGTTGTCTTATATGGCAGGGATGTGATGCTCTCATGTATTTCCCTTAAGAAGACATTGTAACATGATGTATCATCTTTCCACACACTTTAGCAGTTCTCTAGTTTATTGAATTTCTGAAAAAGTGGAAGCTTTGGAAGCTTTAGTTAAGTGAACTTTCTTCTGATCAAAACTGCCTTTTTAATGGTTATCACCTCCACTGAAAGGATCATGGAATCTAGTATTCTGTAAATGGATTAGAGAAATTCTTTGAACCTAATGTAGTCTTAATGTTTCAGTTTTCACACTGAAATATTTCTGCTCTTGAGAACAGATACTTAACTTGTTATGAAACAGCTTTTAAGCTACTGTAATTTAAGTATCTAATTCTTAAGATGCTTAACAGGACTGAAGCACTTGTCAAAAGGTTTAATTATGCTGTTTGAGTCTCTCAGTATTAAATTTTTTAAAAACTTTATTGAAGAAGAAAAAAGCTTTAGCCTAGCTAGGTCGATGTGTTCACTCCACAAAGCTTGCTCAGTTTGCCTGGCAAATCTAGTGAGCATCATCCATTCCAGAAATGGAAAGAAATGCCATTAGAGGGACCAGGAGCTTATACATGGATTTTCTGCTTTCTGGGGTGTGCTCTCAGTTTTTTTTTAGGAAACTGGTTATTGTTGTCAACTTAGAGTCTGTACTTCTAGAGGGAAGCATAGTAACAAGTGAGTGACCTCACAGTAAAACTTGCAGCAGTAATTGGGAGCAGAAGCTGTGGCTGTTTATCATACAAAAACCCATCTGTTCATACAGATGGCACAGGTAGCCCCCCACAGACACTCACTTGTCACTGGTTTTGGCCACTTCGGGGAAGGACTTGAGTTTTCAGAGAAGCTAAATGTAAGCTACAGCATTGTAAGGCTAGTACATGTTAAATGCTGTGGTACAATCAGTGAACACTGTTAGAATATTTATATTGCTGTATAAAACTGCTGCAAATGATGGATCTTTGAAAAGTCCATTGGTAGCATCATTCTTAGTCTGTGCTCTGAAAAGCAATACCTGCTGAGTATCACCATCCCATAGAATTTGGTTGATATGTAAACAGAATCATGCAATTGAAAAATGATATTCAGTTGGTTAGTTCGAGCAAAAAATAGATATGTCATTATCCCAAAGACTACAAATACTCAGAGAAATGATTGTAGGAAAAGCACATTCATAGTGCAGTGTGCAGTAGCTCAGTTCTTAATAAAACAAGGTTTGTAGCTGTCACTAAGGAGATACTGAGTCATTTATCCTGTCAGTCAGTATCAGTAATGTACAGGGTTTTGTTCCTTGTACTCAAAGCTGAAAACTCCTGAAGTTTTTTCTTCTACCTTCCGTTCCTTTTCCAGTCCATAAGCCCAAAAACATTTCCTTGCTGACAAAGTACAGCACCAATATAGTTGCAGAATATTTGTGTGTGTGTGATGTCCCAAGCTGTTAAATGAACAGGACAACAGCATAACATTATGTACTGACTTCAAATCTGAAGGTTATCTCAACTGAAATGTTACCACTTGATATAGTGTGCTGCAAATGAACAAGAAGTATTTGTATAGCCAAGTTTCTTGGTAAAGAGCTACCCACCTTCTGATAACCATCTTGAGAAGTGAACAACTTCAGGCAGAGTTGTGCTTAAAGGTGCCTCATGTTTAAGGTTAGAAAAGGAGTTGGGCTAGGTTAACTTAAGAGTCAAGTGACTTACATAAATTACTGAAGGTGTCTTGGAAAGTATGTAGAAGTTTTGTGGCAAGATATCGCTGTTAGCCGTGAAAGACAGTTGAGATATTCTAATATGGTGATATTCTTACTTATTGTGTATTAGTAGGGGTGGTTGAGGTTTCCCCCTTTATCCATGTAGTCTAGTGATTCTGTGTAGTGGATGAAACTGGGTGTTTCATCACTGCTTAATTTGGTAAATCCTGCACTATTAAATAGACATTACTGTGTGGTGGAACCATGACCAGTGAGGTTGGAGCATGCTGCTTGAGAAGAGTCTGTAAGCTCGGCATCCTTGTTTGGGGCTGCTGAAGCAAGGGCCTGTCTTAAAATCTCATGTGTCATCTTTAAACATTGTATGTTATGTTTTGTCCCTTTTCTAAACCTCAAGCTGTTAGTTGGCTTTCTGTTGCTTTACTAATGTTATTTAAAGCCTTGAAGATCTCCAGTAATGTCATGAATCTGTAACTTTGTGAAAGACAGTTGTGTTGTGTAGCAATGCTCTCCTGAGTTACCAGAAATGTAGTTACTGATTTAAGTGTTCAGAAAAGGTCTGGGCTTGCTGCTTACCTGCTCATTTTTTTCCAGGCAGATAATGAGCAGTGTATGACAAGAAAAGAATGACATTCATTTTTTCTACTTTTTCTCCATGTACCGTTTTTCTTTTGACATACATGAAAGGCTTTCAGCTTTGTCCTTTCTCTTTTTTATAACAAAAATGAGAAGAGAGAATAAAATTTTTGGAAGAATGTTTTTAGGGATACTCACAGTTTTAGATGAACTGATGTTAGCAAGATGCTGAGTTTGGCACCCATCCAGTTGCATCAATGAATGCTACATTGCAGGTAAGCAGAAAGTATTCTCTGCAAGCCACCTAACACATTAGTAGCAGCTACGTTTTTGTGCAGCAATACATTCTATTTGAATTGATTCTTCTAAAAAAACTGCTGAGCTTAGACTTCTTCTTTGAGAAGCTCAGGATTGTACCTGCAGATGTAGAGGCACAGTCAGTACACCTGTGACTTCACTGTGCTGAGCATATATGTGATTTTCCCAGTTCCAGTCACAGTTGGGTGCCACAGGAAACGAATATGTAAGGTTAAATAGGTGAAAGTACATGTAAAGTACGTACAAATGAGTTTTTACATGCATAGGAATGGCAGTTTTCAGAAGCAACTTATATCTCACAATCTATATGTTTATTTTTTCAACTGAAATGCAATGTAGACTGTAGTCTGAGAGCAGGAGGGGAGGAAACCGAGCGGTAGTGTTAACAAAATACATGATGGCTTCTAACAGAAGAGGAATAAAGAAGAGAAATAATGCTGCCCTAGTTTTCAGGTCTTCAGAAGGAATTTTGATTTGGATAGTTCACAGTAGTAGTAATGTTCTCATTAAAACTTTCAATGTAGTGTTTCTTTAGCATGGAGAGGGAAGACCTGACTTATGTAATAGCAATCTATAACCTGTTCTGGTGCATTAGCATCTCTGTCTCTGGAATGGAAAAGGAATATCAATCAGATTATTTTAGGAGACTGTAGGTTGCAGCAGCCCTTTCTGAGCAGTATTGCCTTTCTAATCTGTATGCAACTGATTCAGAACTTCACAGTAAACCCCTGATAGTGTTGCAAATAGTATTTTGAAATGTCTGTTAGACTTCTATTTTTAATAAGAGATGCAGCAAAAACTTTGCTGAGTGTTTAACCTAAATTGAAAAAAAAGTGAAATTAGTTGTTCTTGAGTGTATTTTCCAGGTACTATTTATAAATGGAGGAGTAGCAGTTGGAATATAGGTGAAAGGTGATGGTGGTAGTGGGGTTCTTCTGTCACTTTTTTCCTTTGACAGCTGTACAACTTTCCAGAGTGGGGAGAAGCATACAGCTCTAAGGGTCCCAGGCTGTTAAAAAGAAAATAACTGATATACAATTTCAAAAATAGAGCTTTTCTAAATGTCACTTCCAGAAAGAATAGAGTGCTTCCAGCCATTATTTAGCATACTCTTTCTTAAACAAACACAGCTCATCTCCATAAACTTCATTTGCTGCTGTTGCAAAAGAAAGCAGTATTTTGGAGGTGGTTAAACCAACACTGTGTTTACCTCAGCTCTGTTTTATAGCTAGAATCTTAAATGTACTTAGGACTTGAAAACTGAAATGAACTACTAATTTCACTTAAATAGGCACAAGTAAGGTGATTATGATGGTGGAAGTCTGAATATTAGTCAAAGACGCTGGTACAGTGTATCCTTTTTTGCCCTTTTCATATTTGTCATTCTGTGTTGTCTTTATTTACATCACTTAAGCAATCTATTCCTAAGCAATACATTTACAGTGCTGTATTACACAATAAAATACCTTGTTCATAGAATCTACTGAGTTGGAAGGGACCCATCAGTATCATCCAGTCCAACTCCTGTCCCTGCACAGGACACCCTGATAAATCATACCATAAGTAAATAAATGGAACCTTCAATGTGATTGGCACTATGTTGGCTAAATGTATGTTGATTCTAAATTTTAGGGTTTGAAAAAACAATATATTATATATCTCTCAGTACCAGAACAGTATATCTGTTTTCCTCCCTCTGTTACTGCTGTTCAGCTTTCTACCTGTTAATCTTTGTGTGCTAAAGCTTTCTTGCTCTAACTTGTGTTGGATGGCAGCTTAAAAAAATCTAAAGGAGTTGTAAATTTTTTTTTATAAATTAAACAGTCATCTCCTTGAGTATCAAGTCAATGAATTCTAGTTTGTTTGTTTTTTTTTTAAGTAAGGACATTTCTGAGTGAGGTTACTACTTTTAAGATACTCCTCTAGGAATAATTTTAAAATATTGCAGTGATACTTAACTGTAGAAGTATTTGTAAGTAATTTGTGGCTTATGGCAATATAAATAAGTGCTACGTCCTTACTTGCTTCAAGATGTTACTTACGAAAAAAGGTAATGTGAATGTAACAGCTGAGTAAAATTTTATAGCTTCAAGTGTTCAAATAGAAAAGTGCTGGTAATAATTTCAGTGCAGTTTCTAATACACACTAGAAGTAATTTGAACAATATTTGAACACCCAAAAAAGACAAATACACCAGGAAAATGCATGCTCAGCAGTGTGTGCTCTGATGTTTCCAAATATTGTAGCCATTTATACTGACTTGTTATTCAAGTTTATACATGAGGTATAATTGGTCTTCAGAATCCTGTTGTATCCAGAAGCAGGACATTATTATGGTTTGGATGCAAATGTGTTTTCTTCAGGCAAGCAAGTCTGAAGGAGTAGATTAACAAAAGTTTCTTAAAAATTTCAATTTGTGAAACAGGATTTGAGTGTGGTAGTGATTTGTTGCCAAGCAGTAGTGAGCTCCCCCAAAAGCATGGCTTCCAGTGCATTCTTGAAGTATGAGTACTATTTACAGCACATATTTGGGAACATTTATACAGTCTGAATATAAAATTGAAGGAAAATCTGAAAGGTGTACATTTTGCAAGGGCGTTCAAACTCTAACCTTGATTCAGTTTGTAAATTGAAAACTGTGAGACTTCATCTTGTTTTGGAAAAGTAAACTAAAATAAAAAATCCTTTCACTGAAGTTAGACAATGGAATAGTGATTCTGCTGCACCATTGGGCATCCCCTTGTCAATCTGTACAAATTATGCATCATCAGTTTTATACCTGTGGGTTAAATGGATAAAATTCTGCCTGACTTGTGATGCATTGACTACTGAGTTACCTTTCAAAGATTTTAGAGAAAAGGATATAGTTCTGTGAAATTCAGTATTGATGGAGTTACTTGTACATGTGTCGTTATGAATAGAAAAGGTACTGTACAGCAATAGCCTGCACAGTTGTGAGCAAGCCCAACTTAATGTTTTCAATTGAAACATAAATCTTAGTTGTAGGCCCTTGCTGCCTTCAGAATGCTGTCAGTGAGGGGTGCATTGCAGCTGCCAAATTTGGCAAATAAACCTATTTCACAAATAATGCTGATACTGTAGTTTCACAAGGTGAAAACAGTGATGCCATTTCTACCTAATCATTCTTTTTAATCTGTTTTTAGGGAGTTTTTGGTGGGGTTGATTGCATTTTGGTTCCTTTGTACCTTCCCTTTTTAGTATCTTGAGCTAAATTCAGCTAAAGCCTACTAAACAAACAAAAAGAGAAGGTGTTTGGACAAAAATTTCTAGGAGGATGTCAGCCTTTTTGACATAAAGGTGCATTGAGGCTCTTACGAACTTGTGGTAGTTTTTGGGGGTGGAAATTGAGGTTTATTAAATAGATGTGTTTATATACACAATTCCTACATATTTTGATATAGTATTTTCTCGTTTTATATTTTGTTCAGCATTTACAGCCGAACAATACCAGCAACATCAACAGCAACTGGCACTAATGCAGAAACAGCAGCTTGCACAAATTCATCAACAGCAAGCAAATAGTAATTCCTCTGCCAGCACATCACAGGTGAGGGATTTGTCTGTGCTATGATTTATCCCTCATTGTTTCCCACCAGGGTTCATCTCTAATTGTCAACTGTTGCCATAGAACCTTGAAACTAACCAACAGGAAAGTGGCTTTCGCCTGAATCTACATCATAGCCATTCTGTAAAGTGTTTAGAAGGGACACTGCAGGTGAGTGTGGCAGGCGTTGCCTCTGCTCCCTCTTAACCAAAAAAAAAAAAAAAAAAAAAAAAAAAAAGAAAAAAAAAGATGGGTCAGTCAATTAATGAAATTTTCAAAGCCTTAGAAATATGAATTGCAGAAATCTCCAGCCCTATCATTATCCTCATGTCATTGGGGGATTTTCAGAGCAGAATTTCAGTTAATTAAAGCTAACTCATATATATGTCCTCCATACAGCTGTGAAAGTGTCTAATATTCATAAATGTGTAGGGAGATTACAGTGGTGACAGACACATGATAAGGTTCAGAAGTTGTTCGCAATATGAACTCCAAGTTGCTGAACTGGGTTTGGAGTTTCATGGAAACAGGTTGATCTGTGAAACAGCATTGTTGCACAGAACTTTGAAAGTCAGCTTCTTAGTGCTTTGAATAGTTGTGGGGAATATCATCTTGGTTGTTTTAACAGAGCTAAAAGTGCATGGTAATACAAAAAATCACAGTTGAGATTTTAACTAGCTTTGCCAAATGCTGATGATTTGATCTGAGAGAATGACTGGTCCACAGTTCTGATTTATTGGTGTATTGATGTTTGTTTTACTAGGTTTTGTGTAGCTTTAAAATGGGGAGAGTACTGACAGTTTGGAAGCATCCATGACATATATTTGCCACCATTGTTCTTTTTAGGGTTTTGTTTCCAAGACACTGGATTCTGTTAGTGCTCAATTTGCTGCTTCAGCTTTGGTTACATCAGAACAGCTGATGGGATTCAAAATGAAGGATGATGTGGTGCTTGGAATTGGGGTGAATGGCATTCTTCAGGCCTCAGGTATGCAACTGTTTGATAGAATTTGATTGCATCTTGATTTTTGCAGTGAAGACATGCCTTTTTGGAGTTGAGTGTTTTCTGAAAAATGACCTTACTGGTATTTTTTTTCTGTTGCAGGAGTGTACAAGGGCTTACACCTCAGTAGTACTACACCTACAGCACTTGTCCATACAAGTTCATCGTCAACAGCAGGTTCAGCCTTGTTACAGCCTTCAAATATAACGCAGACTTCAAGTTCCCACAGTGCACTGAGTCACCAAGTAACTGCTGCCAATTCTGCAACAACTCAGGTTCTGATTGGGAACAACATTCGATTAACTGTACCCTCATCAGTTGCCACTGTAAACTCTATTACCACGCTCAATGCACGGCATATACCTAGGACTTTAAGTGCTGTTCCATCATCTGCCTTAAAGCTGGCTGCAGCAACAAATTGTCAGGTGCCCAAGGTTCCAGCTTCATCCTCTGTGGATGCAGTACCAAGGTAGGAGTTTTGGATCTGCTTGTTTTTCCACTCTTAGATATCTGGCTGTAAATTAATGTGTGTAGTGGTGGTCAAAAAGGGATACTTGGGGAGGAATCCAAGAATAGACAGACTTTTACACTGGTAAGTTTTCCAGGCTGTTCTGCTAGTCACCAGCTGAAAAATAAGGTGTAGCTCAAAAGAGAAATTCATGATATTATAGTACTGTGGCAAATAAAAAATCTCCACTGTTGAATTGAGCTGTTGGTTCTTATGTTCTGTGTGAAGGCTAAACTACTCTGAAGTTAAATACAAGTCTGTTGTTTAAAAGTAAGCCTGCCAGGTATGAGCTTAGGATAGAATTGGTCCAGCTATGTTCAAGGGTGTTCCTGTGATTTGAACACTGCAGAAAACTTCAGATGATGTA
>WBNO01008125.1:284139-321639 GCA_013400575.1 Peucedramus taeniatus | reverse complement strand
GGAATGTTCCAAGGAAGTGCCTTGTCTTCTACAGGAGACGAACATGTGGGAGAAGCGAGCGATGAATGGTGTCATCTTGGCTTCAAGCAAAAAGCCTGTTAAAATCTTGCTAATGCTTGATCCAAAAAGGATGTGCTTAGAGGTTGTTAGCCCTAGGCAAGTGTTAGTGATGGTCTTTCTCATTGATTAAAGACCCAGATTAAGACCTAAACCAGAAGTCTTCTGTATCTGTATAGAAATGGTTTGCTTGCAGTTCCTTTTATTTCCTTACAGCCCTTTTGTTCTTGTGTTGGAAGATGAGATGCATCCTTTCCTCTTGTCTCTTCCATTTAAAACAGGAGTTATTGCTCTTGTTCATAGTGTGACCATGCAGCTGAAGGATCAGAATTACACTGGAGAGGACTTTTCCTTGAAGGAACTGTGAGGTGAAGGACAGTGCCACTGAGTTCCAGATTACTAGTCTTACCTAGTGATTAGTTGCTGTTATCTCTGGAAAATTGAGATTAAGGATGTGGCTGCCATCTGAGTGGCTCTTTATTGCATTGCTGAGAAGAGAAGAAAATAAAGTCATAGAAGTCAAGTTTCTAAACCTAGGAATAATGAACTTCCACATAGCAAAAACACTGCAGACATAAAAAAAATAGCTAATGAGTAATAGTGGCAGAAATGGCTAATGTGCCTGAAAATGTAACGGCTCTGGATAAACTAGACTGTCCTAAATTTTAGAGTTTCCTGAAGGCTTAACCTCTGAGGTGCCACCAGGTGGAGTTAAACAAATGCAAAGTGAACAACTGGAGAAGTGAATTTCAGACATAGAAGTTCTCCATAGTACCCTATGGTTTAATACAGGTGTGTTAGTCCATTCAGAAATCACACAAAATACTAGCAATAGGGGATGAAGGATTGCTGCTGCAGGAGCAGGATGAGTGGGAGTAGATGGATAAGCTCAGCCAAAACTGCAGCTACTCCTGTCCCTTACTTGAGAGACAGTTGAGTCCAAACTGATGAAAATGGTGCAGATTAAAACTGTGTACTTTGGGATACTGCTGGTTGCATTTTCACTGAGTATTTTATGTGAACATTTTCTGCTTGTTTGCACACATGGGGGTATGTCATAACTTCACCAGTGTTTTCTGTGAGTGGGTCCTGGGGAGTGAGTGTGCCAGTCTTACTGGCATTTAACAGGGACTCCTACAGCTTGTTTTCATAGAGAAGGTAGTCAAAGCAGGAGCACTATTTTTTTTTCCCCAAAGGTTCCCAATAAGTAAGTAAAAAATCCACAGGGGGGAGGAAAGAGAGAGTTAGAATCTATTTATTAGGGAACTAATTTAGAGTAACTAATTTCTTCACCAGTAATGGGAGAGAGCCTGGACTGACGACGGAGCAGCGACTGCACTGCTTGATCCGTGCGAGAAGGAGGATGCAAGGATCAGAAGCCAGCCTGCCATTGTTCTGGGAGATTGCTCTGCACTGTCACAGATAGAGCAAGTTATTTTAGAGTAAGTACTAAGCTTCAGTAATCTACAGCAGTGAGGCTCTAGGATAAGAATGTCCTAAGCAATTAGTGGCTGAGGCCTGTTCGTGCTGATCCAGGTCGCACAGTACAGTTCTGCAAAAAAATTTAATACCAAGTAGCCCTGCTGCCACAAGTGCAGAAGAGCATCTCTGCCTTAGCCTGTTAGAGCTGTCCAAGGGTCAGTGGGAAGGGAAAGGGAAGGTTTGCTCCTGGCAGAATCCTGCCTGTCCCCAGCTGGGGCTGTGAGCTGTGTCTGTGGCTTTCCCCAGCGCGCAGCAGCCGGGCGGGCCCAGCCCGAGCCTCACCATTAGGTGGTGGTCTAGAACAAGGAGAAGGAAATGCTGACAGAGATGTTTAGAGCTGCTCTAGGAACTTGGCTGCAACTCTTCACTGTAATGGGGGCTATTTTTTCAGTAGGGATTAGGGAAAGCAAATACTTTAGCATTAACTCTTTTTTTTTTTTCCCCCCATCTTGAATTATTAGTGAGATGTGCCACATCCTCATATGCATTGTCTCCTGACACACAGCATCAAAGCCACCCACATCCTAAGTTCTGTTAAAACTTTTATAGTCTTCTCTTCTTGTCCTGTTCTAACACATCTGCTGGAAGAATTATACCCTGTAGACACTGAAAGAGTGTAATGCTTTCCCAGTGTAGAGATCTGCCAGATCTGGGATTATTATGGTGGTCAGGGACACTTGGAGCAGCTTCCATTCCAGTTTATTGCTTAGAAGTGGTGTTTAGGAAGTGGTAGTAATGGACAGGCCGTGAAGAAGCTATAAATCATAGAAGGGCTGCTTTGATGAAACTACCAAAGCCCTTCGTTGCTGATTTATAACTAAAAAAAGTTAGTTTTTTAAAAAAAAGTTTGCAGAGGTTTTTTTCCTGCTTTTTAGTACAAACATTTTCAAATACTTGGATAGAGAAGTTGTCCCTCCTAATCACAGGCCACTGATTTGTGACTTTCTGCCAGTAATAACAGGCAAGCAGTCTCCAATCTTACTGGAGCCTGACTATAGCCATTTTTAAAAAAGGCATGTCTTCAGGTCTAGACTAAGTGCAGATTAGAATGGTGTTTTCCTTAGGCTTTTGGGGCTGTGATTGCAGAGATTTTTGTGAGCTGCAGTTGCTCACCTTGTGGAGCCTGTGCTGTCAGTAGCTGAAGAGCACTGTCAGTGTTGCAGAACTTGAGGCTGTTACTGGTTTTCCACTAAAGGGCTGAAATGATTTAACATGGGTAGACACATGTTCTTTTTCTCTAGATTCCACTGTGATTCCCATTTTCCTAGTGCCTATTCAAGCAATGCAGTCCTGTGTGTTCTGTCTTACTCAGTGCTAACAGGCCTTCACTGATGACAGTGCTGGACAGTAAACACAAATAATTCAGTACCATCCAGCCAGAGATGATGCTCTGTGTCAGGTGTTCATTTTAAATCCCTCTCTCACTTTGTTAGACCCTGCTGTAAAAGGAGCTCAGGATTTTTTATGGCAGAGTCATTTTTATGGCAGAGTTGTCACATTGTGTCATTGCTGTCACAATGTTGTGACCAGCTTTTTTTGGATTCAGTAGAAGACAGGCTTGATGAGACATGTGAGGTGTTCACAACAGTGCTCTTTCATCAGTGTTGTTATCTCAGGTCTTCAGGGATTATCAGCCACTGGCATTGATACAGATAAAATCCTTTTCACTGCAGGCTGTAGACTGCCTACCCTTTCCTCTGTGGTTTCCCCATGCATTGCCAGTGTAAATCAGTCTGTAGCTGTCAGAAATACTTGTCTAGTTGATGTTTTTGTGATAGTTTGAAGCAGGAACTGAAGGCAGACAAACCAGTTAGTAGGGGTGAGCACCATCCATGTGCTGATGCTCTGGCACAAAGCTGCTGTTCATGTCTCTTGCTTCTGGGAGATGGTACTTTAGGCATGTCCCAATAATTCTTACAGTACTTGGGTTTTAAGAAGCTCTAATTTTCAATATAATGTGTTTTTTTGTCAAAATGCTTGAAAAAAAAAGCGAACCCATAATAATGAAATATTGTATCAAAATGTAATAAAGTATCAAAACCCCTAAATCCTTTTGGAAGTGCTGGACCCAAAACTAAAAAAGCATATTTTACTCACAGCAGCTCCCAGTAAGGAAAGCAGTAGATTAAAAGCCTGTGGCTAAAACAGAACAAAACCACAGATTTTACAGATTCTTTACACGTCAGGTGCCAGTGTAGAGAAAATCACTAATGTATCAAGATTTTGGCATCCCTTCTGACATTAACCTGGAACTAACTTGATGCTCAGCCACTGTTCCTCTGAGCACTTTCTGCTTGTGGGAGCCTGCTCAGCAAACCCTCACCATCCTTGAGGCACTTCCTTGAGACAGTGGCCATCTTCAGCCTCAGACACATGAAGGGACAACAGTAACAATAGGTACAAATAATACAAAAGAAACTTCCACTGAATCCAGTCTTAGATAACATTCCCATTTTCCTATTGCTTCCAGAGAGGTACAGACTAATCCTGCTGTGCCCAGTTTGCCTGCCAGGCCAGAGACTGCCTTCAGGTTCCTGAAAAGCCCATAGCACACTCTGTACTGAGTGTTGTGGATTAACCCCTCAGGCACCTCAGCCCCACACAGCCACTCACTGGCTCACCCCCCATGGTGGGATGAAGGGGAGAACTGGGAAAGTAAAAGTGAGAAAACTCTTGGATCAAGGTAAAGGCAATTTAACAGGTTAAACAAAAGCTGCACACACAAGGAAAGGAAAGTAATCACAGGAATTCATTCACCACTTCCCCATGGGCCAGCCAGCCATCTCCAGGAGAGCAGGGCTCCATCACACCTAACAGTGACCTGGGAAGACAAACACCATCACTCAGAATGTTCCCCCTTCTTTCTCCTTCCCCCAGCTTTATCCACTGAGCATGACATTGTATGGCCTGGAATATCCCTTGGGTCAGGAGGGATCAGCTGTCCCAGCTGTGTCCCCTCCCAGTTCCTGCTGCACCCCCAGCCTCCTCCCTGGCAAGATACTGCAAGAAGCAGAAAAGGCCTTGACACTGTGAGCCCCACTCAGCAACAACAGAAACATCCCTTGTTATCAACACTGTTCTCAGCACAATGCTGAAACAGCCCTGGACTGGTTACTGTGAAGAAAATTATCTCTACCCCAGCCAAAACCAGAACATTGAGACTCTAAAAGTTTCCTAGTGTGCCTTTGAGTGATCCATTTGTTCCCCTCAGGAATAACATGAATAATGTGTCAGATTACTCATGGTCAGCTTTAATCAAGCTTTAAGATAAAGGTAGTTGCTTAGAATTTTAGGCTTGAAAAATGGAACAAATGCTGACCAGGGAAAGCAGCAGTATGCATCACTAGAAGTCTATTTGCAGCTCCTCTGGGGCTGTCTGTCTTGGCTGAGTTGGCATCATGAGCCAGTCCCAAAGAAATCATCCTTGTGCAGATCTGACCTGAAATCTTCCTGAATTTGCACCTTTCCTGGCTCTACTTCCTGACTGCTGATGTCCCTCAGACCAATCATCGTGGACAGGCCAGGCCTCCCTTCTCACCTCCGTGCCCTTGCACTGAGACATCACTAGATAAAGAAGATGACTTGATGTTTTCCCTCCTGCCTGTTGCTTTTCTTTGTCTTTTGTTATTTCTTAATGCAATCTTGCTCTTGATTTCAGCTTAATTTGTAATTGGAAGTAGCTTGTATACAGCTCTATAGCTTGGCTGGCTGCACTAAATAAGGCAAGAATGCAGAAGGACTAATAAGATAGCTAAAATCACTCCTCTATGAGAGTCTTAGGAAAGAGTTGTGAGCTCACAGTGCACAACAAACCAGTTTTTAGAGAGATTTCACTCCATACAGTCCAAGCCCATCATCACCAGCACAGCAGGTCTGACAGTGCCTGTT
Organism: Peucedramus taeniatus; assembly: GCA_013400575.1. Lineage (NCBI taxonomy): Eukaryota > Metazoa > Chordata > Aves > Passeriformes > Fringillidae > Peucedramus > Peucedramus taeniatus. Next base: position 316,212 of record WBNO01008125.1, on the reverse strand, counting down.
GGGCCATTCTGGCCTGCAGTGTTGGGACAGGTTGGGATAGAGACCTGCACTCATTTCCTGAGAGTTTATTCATAGTAACAGCTTTAATGTTCTTCTCTCCCAGGTAGCCTGTAGGCTCTGGGGCAGTGTTTGACACTGGCTCAGCTGCTGCCAGAGCAAGCAGCAGTCCAGTGGTCTGCACAGTGCAGCAGGTCCTGGTGCCCAGGGGCAGGACCAGAGGCACAAACTGAAACAGGAGGCTCCCCCTGAACAGCAGGGACACATTTCACTGAGGGTGACTAAGCACTGGCATAGCATCTATTTAATTTCTTATTTTTGTGAAATCAGCAGCTGTGCTGATTCCCAGCATGCCAGCAGCTTAACAGCAGGATTTCATTCTGGATAGGTTCCAGTCCAGCTGCTGATTACCTTTCAAAAATCACTAATTCAGTCACATGCTACTTGTTAAGGCTTGAACATCTGACTAACTGTTGGTGAATCCAGGGCACTTTGTGGACAAATTAATATTATCTAATTAGGATTGTCATGCATACCTGGTGCTGATCTGTAACATTCAAAAATATGGTTTCATTTTCTGTAAGCTATTCTTACATAGCTAATGTAGCATAGAATTATTTTGTGCCACCAAATAAAAATGTGTGAGCTATACTAGAAAAGTAGAAGGAAATTATACCAAGATGTTGCCTACATTGACATTATGCATGAATTTTTTTTGCCATATTTCTTTGAAAATAAGTGTATACATCTGAAAAAGAAACTATGTCTTACAGTGAGTAAAGATTAAGGTTAAAAATTAATTACTGTGAAAGCAGCACTCAAAGCTAGCTTATTTAGCATATATTTATTCAGAAATCAGAGCTCTTACAATGTTTTTATGGATTCTTTTTGTGTTTTTAAGTTAGTCTTGGCTACAGACCATGTCATAACAAACCTGGTTGAAAGTTAAATATGGTTTGAAGCCAGTGCAGAGTATAAATATACAGTTGCTGATATCAATCCTAATTTTGTCTCGTTTCAGAAAGGTCTTTACAGCTTAAGGATTCCATGTTTAAATACCCATTTTGCTAAACTGTGAGGAAGGAAGGTGATCCTGGTCCAAGGTCAGTGGGAGTGGAGTCATGCTGAGGCAAAAGGAGAGGAGCAGCTCTTTGTCAGAGGAACAAGCCCATGTCCCTGGGGAAGGGATTTTTCTGCATTTGAATTCACTGAAACCAAAGTCAGAAGGAGCTTTCAGAAGCAAAGGCTGATTTGTGGAAGCATCAGAGAATCCTGGCCTTGGTCTGGGAGCTCTTGTTGGTCATGGAGACAAGCTGTAACTTCTAAAGAGTGACAAACTGTACTAGATTGCAGCTCCCTCTTAGCTCTGCAACACACCTTTCAAATCAAATCACTTCATGATGGAATATCTCAGCATACAGAGACCAAGGAGCCATGGTTAACTTTGGAGAGTGTGCTCACAGCCTGGCTTCCAGAGGTTCTGAAGGCATCTCCCTTGCAGCCCATTGCCTCCCCTCCAAGCCATGGAGGTTGCCACATCCAGTTATGTTGTTTATAAACAAATAAAACAGGCAACCCTTTCTCTGCTTTTTAATATTGTGATTGGTCTATGGAGAACATACAACTTCCATAAATGAAGAACTGGACTGAAGTAAATGAGAGGTATAAATGGCAGGCAGGATCTTCTGAGCTTCAGCTGAAGATGTCACAAGATTTCCCTTTGTAGTGCTGGATTAGTTCCTCACCTTTGCTGCATCTTCCAGTGAAATGAATGCAGGGGTATTGCTCACATGAGAACAGTAACTGATATTAAAACCTGGAAACTGATATCAAAACTTAGGAAGTGCTCTGGGTTTCAAGCACTAAAGATCTTACAGATTTCACTATCTGGGTAAACTTTAATGAAGTCAGTTTTGATTTTCAAGAGTGAATTATCCTGTAAAAGTAGAGTAGCAGTGAGGTGGGAAATACTTTAACTGAAGGCACCCTCTCAGGAACACCAAACGTTTGGCTGGCCTTGGCAGCTGTCATCTTCTTGTGTCTGAGTGCATGATCACTACATAAGCAATGGAGAAACCTCATCATTTTGAACTTGAGGATAAAAGCAATCCTTATTTACAGTTACACCCAGTGACCATTGTGCACAGGAAGTGTGTGATTATAAAAATACAGTTAGGACAAGTCTTACAAGTCTTCCCTACCTGACTGTAGCAAGACAAATACTGCCTTTGTTGGATTAGGTAAACTGCAGAAATGCTCCTGCAGTGAAGCAGAGCAGACCATGGCTTTGTAAAGTTTGTGCAGAGCTGTTACTTCTGGGGGCAGAGTCAGGGTTTTGGGGGCTCTGAAGAGCCTCTCTAGATTCTCATAAAGCATGGAATCTAAGAGAAGAATTTTCCTCTCAGTCAGGGCACTTAAACTGAAACATGAGCAACACCTGTTTTTGCACCAAATAGTTTTGACAGACTATCTTATAGGATAAAAAAATGTGTTCTGTTAGAAACCATAATTGTTCAAGCCACAGGGCTTGGTTTGCCCAAGTAAACATTCCTTATCCCCTGTCACACTCCTGGGTATTCCCAAGAGAAGCCACACCAGGCTGACAGATGTGGCACACAGTCTGTGGAGGCCAGGCTGGCTGCCCTGGCACTTCTCTCTTGACCCTGTATTTCCATGGTGCCTGTTTGAACATCCCCTCCCCATCCTGTTCCCTCTGCCCTGTCCCCTGTCAGTGCTGCCGGTGGCAATGGGTGGCTCAGGCATTGCTCCACCTGCATGGAAGGACAGGGACTGAGGACAGAGCCTGCAAGCACAAGGTAAGGGTGAAGAGGATGTGGTCTGAGCTTCTGCAAGCCTTCATCACAGGTGGATGTTCAGCTGCAGCCTGAGGTTAAGGGCAGGTGATCCATCCCAGGAGCAGCAGCTTCTGGTAAGCAGCATTCCTCCTCTCCACTGAGCACAGGGGTCTGTCTTAGCACTGACAACATCTCACACCAAATTGTGAAGCCTTGAGGCTACATTGCAGCAGACAGCTGGGAATTCAGAGCACAAAGTACTCACTTCTTCTGTATGAAAACATTCCTGCAGCCAGCAAAAGCACAGCTCTGCATAAGACAAAAGTAGATCCATCTTGGGAGGCAGGACAGTATTTAATCATCAAAACTAGTGCAGAAGATATAAGTTCAGAGCTTTTCAATCAATCTGATAGGCATTGAAGGAAAGGGCTGCAGTGAACTCCCCCCTTTCTGGCCAGCACTTTTGTAGTGCATTTGGATTTTTCTAGTCCCTCCTGCAAAGGCAACATAGAGTTCAGCAATTCTTTTAAGTAGCATCAAGGACATTGTGTTCCAGTTCCGCATCTCTGATGTATCAATTAACTTGAGTGACTTGGAGCTCTTACCTTGAAGCTGTGCACATAATGTTGACATTAAAAAAGAAAATGCTGCCAACATTTGTTGAAGTGCCAAAAAGAAAGTGCTCTTTTCAGGCTCACACCAACCACCTCATTGTTCCCATCCTATCTCACAGGATAATCAGAAAGTGCCTGGGCGATTCTCCACCCTTTCCTCATTTTCTCTGCAGGGAAGCATGAGATCAGCAGCCTTCTCCTTTTGTTCATTTTTGTCCTTTACATGGCTATTTGTTTTGATTTATTAGAATTAATTTTCTTAAATAGAAAAAAAATCATGGGTGTAATGGATATAATGCAGGGATTCCTGCAGCCCAGGGAAGCTGCCTCTGGAGACCCCCTGTAGCCAAGTTGACTCCCCAGAATTGTTCAGAGCACTTGAATGTTGGGTTTCTGCTCCAAATTTTGCTATAGAAATTTCCTCCTGGCTCTAGAGGCAGCACAGGGAGATTAATCTGTCTGGGCTAAAGAAAGCCTTGGTGAACACCACTGTAGTGATTAGCAGATTTGTAATTGCTAATTTGGTATTCCAGTATTTAGTGATGTCTCTGGAAATAGGAGGTGTTAGTGATATAGAAATATTTACAAATAGCTTCCAGCTAGCCAGTAAACAAAGACACAAGTCTATTTGTGCCAGGAAATAAATTCCCTGCTCCTAACATGTAAATATAAGAATCAAAAATAACAACCAAAAGCAAGAAATCTACAAGATTTAGGAGCTATTTTAGCAAAATAGGAAGCACGCTTTGCATAATTATGTCATTAATTGCTGCAGCTAGTGGGACTGTGACCTCTTTTAAAGAGTTTGGTCACCATGCCAAGCCAATTTATTTAAATCTAATGTAATCAGGAATTACATCTGTACATTACAAACACATGAGAACTAGCCATTAAAAAACCAACCCTTGTTGGTGCAGAATTCTTTTTAGTAAAACTTCCTGTGCTTTACTCATATAAACTCTGAGTCTCTGTTATCAATCCCTTCCTTTCCCAGCTGTATAGCAAATGCCTTAAACTAAATGGGATAAGAGCTTCTGGCCACAAGCTATTTCACACTGTTCAAGGCAAGACAGGCCAACAAGAAAAGTGCCTGAAGTGGGGCCTGGGTAGCCACTCTTCTGGCAGCACAATGTGTACTTTCAGCTACTGGCAGAATAACAAAATGAAAGAACTTGAGGTCAAATCAATCCCCAGCCATAAATACCAGGCATTGACCTTAACAACACTTCTTTGGTACATCTAATAGCAAAATTACATAGAAGGTGATCATTCCATTATGATTCATTTTCTCAGTCTCAGAGGTGCCTTTCATTGTTACCCTGTATTGCCTAGTTCCATGGATTCCCATTATTTTTTATCTAACTTCCAACCATTTTCTGGTGTTATTTTTCTTATTCTGTCAAAACTGCAAAAGAATATAGCCAGCATATGCAAAGTAATCTGAAGAGACTGTGAAAACTGACAAATTTCCAGCTGTTGATCTTTTCATCTCTGCCAGATTCTGCTATTGAGTTGTGTTTCATTCTCTCCCCATCTAATGCTGCTTCCTTCCCTCTCTGTGAGACAGCCACCCTCCTTGTGAGGATTCCAGCGGAAAGGGAAGCAAGGCAAGCTTTCCATGCTCTGGTTGCACCCAGGGTTCCTGTGATGAGCAGGGAGGTTGTGTTCTCCACAGCAGTGCCCAGGACTCTGTGGGTTTAGTGGATTTCATTTGCATGCCATGTGGGATTACTCTAATCTTCAGGTACACAAAGCAGAAGTAATTCACCTTTTAATCCATATTTAGCAAAAGCCTTTCAACACACCTCTGTAGTGCAGCTGACTCTCTTTAGCATTTGAGTACCAAATGCTACTGTGGATAAAGGATAGAAGTTCTGGAGCTCTGGGAACACTGGAGTTTAGAGCCCAGGCATTCTGCATGGAACTGATTTCTGCCTGTATGTTACTGTCCTAAGCTAGGAATGGTTCACAGTGCTGCAGATCAGACCAGCCTAAGCACAGACACTGCTGTAAATTAACAGAGTTTATTAAAAAAAAAAAAAAAAGGAGAATGAGGAGGAGCAAACAACAAAAAGCAAGGTGGGAGCAGGAGTCTGAAAGTAAAATGAGATTCAAGCTGAAGAGACTGAGCAGAGTCACACAGGGATTCATCACCACCAGCCCAGCCTCAGCAGCAGGGAAAGGGGCAAAAATAGGGGTTAGCACCCAATCCCACTCTTGCTGAAGCCAGGGGATGAGCATGGATTGCTGGCAGCACTGTGGGAATATCAGCTCACATAGATGTGCAGGGTGGTGCCGAGGATGTTCTGCACTGGAGCAGCCCAAAATTAACATGGCACAAGGGATGGTGCTTCCTGCTACAGCTCTCCTGACTCCTGCTGCACCCCCTTGGCTAAAATGCAAAGCCCTTTGCCTCTTAGGGTGAAGCAGGAATGGGTTTCTACACCTGAAAACAGCTGATGTGAGAGGGCTCACTGTGACTCTCTAGCAAAGGAACTGCATTGTACAATAAATTGAAGTAGTCAAGAAAAATGGGTGTGACTTAAACACTTCAGAGCTACACACATATAAATAATATAAATTAATAATAGCAACATAAAAATGTTTAAAATTGGGCTATACTTTGTTACTGAATTCACAAGTCTAGGGCTTCTTGTAATTCTTAGTAATATCTGCAGTGCACTTAGGGGGAAAAAAGAACTTTTGTGACCTACCTTTCCCCTTCAACTGTCATAGTCCTCAAGCCCCCTGGAATTGTAAATGTCCTTAGTCCTGAAAATTGCTCCATCACTGCTTTTAATTTGCCTCATCTCTTACTGTGTTGTGCTTGAATCACAGTTGAATAATTGGTCTCAGTACAGAGCATGAAAAACAGAATCTTAGGGAAAGTAAATTAATGCATCCACTACTACAGGGACAGTCCACTAATGAAATTATGGACTAGGAGCTCATGTCCTTGTAGCTACCCTTAATCAGCAACATAAATGTTCATTGAGAACAAGGCATAATTCAGCTTTTTATCCAGCTGAGTCTGTATCTTTGAACAAATCACTTCCAAAACTAATTCTTTTGACTGCTAAAGTGAAAGATAACTGAAAAAGCGTTCAGAAAACAAGATATATTTTAACTGTCAGATTGGGAAGACAATATTTAGTATTTCAAGCTTAGTGGGACATATATTACTCTTATAGAAATCCATAGTTATTACATAAATTTGGTGAAGTTGAATCTACCCATGAACTAGATATTTCTGTACAAGTTATAGAAATAATAATTTTAAAAGTTTAAATGTAATATTAATATTTAATATATTTTAAAGTTATTAAATTTTAAAAAAGGAGAGTGTACAACACCAAAGATATAATAATTTCTGAGCTATTTTAACCAGTAAGCTTTGCTTGGATGAAGGTTGTATCTATTATGCATCTGACAGTGACGTACTGACCTGGCTGCAGGGTTTGTTTTCATTTAAGGAGAAGCTGAGAAGGTCTCTTCAGTGGGTGACCATAGACCCTACTGAAATCTCAGGGTCCCTTTTACTCTCCTTTAAACCCTTTAGGTTTAGGAAATGCCACATTCCCTAGGTCCCAGTGGATAAGTTCCAGCTGAGCAGGGAGCAGCCCTGGAACCACCAGAAAGAGAAGGAAGGATTAACTCAGGGGCACAGACAGTTCAGCTTCAGGCTGCAGGGGGTGCAGAGAAATTGAAACTTCTTGGAGGCAAAAGAGAATTTCTCCACCACTGAATCAAAACCACTCTGGCCACTGTCCCCAAAGCCAATTTCCTGTACTCCTCCAGTGCAATGTGGCTTTTACTGGAACTTCAAATCTGAGTGCTAGCACTGATGTATCTGAGGAGCTGCACTTTGAAACTGTAGTTGTAAATAATTTTGGCAAGATTTTAAAGAGAATTTTACTGGATGTGTGATCTAAAATCTTAACAGTCTGGCCCTGACTGATGTAATGGAAGTGAACAATTATTCTTAGGTAAAATGAATGCTGTGCAGGACATGAACACAAAGTCCAGGAGGCAGAACAAAATTTGCTGCCCAAGAAAGTGTTTAGTTCTCAAAAAGAGCCTGAGATGATGGCATGCACACAAAAGGACCAGGATCATGGCTTTTTGGCAATAGAAACTGGTTCACTAGGTTACCACTTTCTACAGACACCAACAGCCAGCCAAATCCCAGCTTTGCAACATGAACTGTCATGGTCCAGTTTCCTGATAGTGTGTTAGAAATCATGCTTTCCAAATTGGCCCTCTGATTTCATAAGTTTCTGGGATAAAACAGCTTTTATCATCAAAGAATTCGAGTTTAAAAACAGAGAGAATTTGTTTAATGTGTTTGGTTACATAATTGAGGCTATGGATAAAATGGGATCAAATCACCTGAATAAATACACTTCTATGTTCAATAGTATCCTCTAAGAACAAAGATGGCATCATCTTAAGAGCAATATTAGTTTTGAGATATGTGCATATTTGAGATATGTATTTCATAAGGCTTGAAAGTTTTCATTCTGTTTATAATTGCATGGCTGAGTGTGATAAACCTTTCTCTCAAAGTATGCTTGTGCACAGGCAAAGGAAACCAGCCACATCAAAAATCGGGACAGAGATAGTACAGCATAGATAAATCTGAAGTTTGCCAATCTGCTGGGAGTTCAGAGCTTGTTTGATTCTTTAGTAGCTTGTGGTTCATTGATGTCGTCAGAACAGGCATAACTTTCAGCTTCAAAAAATGCCTGATTTAAAGCTCACAGCATATGGAAATAGCTGTTGCTTTAGCCCAGGAGACTGCCACCCAGAGCTGGAATCAGTGGTGTGTTTTAGTATTTTGTCAGCAATATGATCAAAATGAAGAATTTCAGAAGAAAAACCTTCGGAGTTTTGGCTGATTTAACATTTTGCTCCAGAGATAATCAGTATAATTTGTACCTCAAATTAAGTAAGGCTCAGGAGGGGTAACAAAGTGTGTCCACCAAAAAATCATCTATTCCATTCTTCATTTCCATAGCCATCCTCCTTGTTTGTAAGAGCTGTCAGCAGCAAACGCCTCCGCACCTTCGGGCGGGCCCCGCTCGGCCTCGGGGGGCGGGATGGGCGCTGTCCCCGGCGCTCCCGCTGGCCAGGGCCCCTCCTGCAGAAGGCTTGTGTCACTCTCTGGGTTGGGAACAGGGCTGGGGGGACAGGACTGCCCGGCAAGAGGAGATGCACGTGGCTAAACTCTGAACAAACGCGGAGAATGGAAATTAGCGGCCTCCCTGGCAGTTTCCTTAGCGCGGCCTCGGCAGCGGCCCGGCTCGCCCGGGGCTCTGCGGGAACGCCGCCCTCGGATGGCCAAAGCCACTGGAGGCTTTTTAATGTCTCACATTCCGACTGTTTGTCCTTGTTTCTCTCCCGGTGTGTGGCTCACAGATCTGTCCTCCCGAGCTACTCACCAACCACTGATTTTCTCCTTTAGATTTGGCCACTGCCCCTGGTTGTCTCTTGGCCTTCTGCTTTACCTTATTGTTTCTCTTAATACCGACAACATTGATATAGTTAAGTTGTCTGGTTTGGAGACTTCAGAAGATTCAAAGGCATTGCAGGAGGGTAAGAGGGGCTTGCCCTGAGGGCATTTGTCTGCTTGCAGCACAGGCCAGAGCTCATCAAAGGACATCTTTGAGCTCTTTGGTAGCAAAAATGGGCACAGTTTGTCTCAAGTCAGGTCCTGACAGCCATGGACCATCATAATCATTAAACCAATCACCACAACTGCATAATTTGGACCTCTGTAAGCAGACATGTGAGGCTTGGTGATACAATCTCAGCCCTGAAAAAATAATGCAAATGTGCTTCAATGCAGAGCATTCAGCTTTTAACTGAGCCAACACAGACACACCAGCTCCCTTTCACTGGGAATCTACATTTTCATTTCCCACCTCAGATCTAGCAGTAATAAAGTAATCTTGCTCCTTTGCAGCAGGCAGGTGTAGGAAACAAGAATTGTTTGATGAAAATAAAGGCACCAAAAAGATGGGTTAGGCGATACACTGAATCCAGCTATGTAATTATCTCCTTGCTGATGGTCTCAAAAAAACCTTCCCTCACAGTAAGTCAAGTGATGACAAACTCATACATTTCTCAGGGATTTACTAATTTCTTTCATTCCCTGTAAATCAGGGTGACAGGATAATTATAGGGAACACTAAAGAGAAGTTGTGGATTCAGCAAAGATCCACAGAAAGAGGCAAGCAACAAGGCAAAGCAAAGGAAGATAACATGCACAAAATCTCTGCTGAATATTGACATACCAGAAAACCAAATAACCTAGTTGGAATTAAGTCCAATTTTGCATAAAATACAGTGCTGAAATTATAGCAAGAACAGGAGAAATCTTGCTGACACTTAGCACCTGACACTGTTACCTGTGATGACCCCAGGGTAGACCTGAAGGAACTCTCAGCAGCAAGAACAATTAGGTTGAAGGTGTTGAATGTCTTCATACACTGCCTTTTCTAACAGGATTCTACATTTCACCTGGAAGGTTCAGGGAGACATCTCATAATCTATCTTTCTATAATAAAAATACACCCAGCTCTGCCAGATCAACTGAACAAACAACTTTCAGTGATGAGATTATTTGTATAAAAACACCATTAAATTTGCACTCACTGAAGTATGGAAACCTGTCAAGGCTTTGTGCCTTTTTAGATACTGACTGTTTCAATTGAAAAAAAAAATATGTGGTATCTGGCCTCCCTTTCACTTGCTATGGAGTTTTGTGGATACTGGTAAAATTTACCTTTCACTTGTGCTTAGTCTAATAGACATTATAATGAAAATATTTGATTGAATGAGATGCAGAAGATAACCCAGCTGGAGACTTTCCATCTTGTCAGGAACATTAAGCCTGTTCCCTGAAATAAATTGCTAGTTCAGTTCCATGTGTCTGCTGGGGTTAAACAGCCTGTTACTGTAGGATGGAAAAAGACAGATTCAGCAGCAACCACAGAAACCTGGCCCAAAATAATTTGGCAGAGATTAGACCTTGGGCTGGCGCAGTGCCTGGGAGTGAATTACATCCATGCCACTGGACTCAGTGGCCTTTCTCATATGGTCATCACTATATGCTCCTGCAGTGACTTAGCATCTACCTCCATTTAGGTACTAATTTCCTCAAATATCTTCAAAGCACCCATACCATAACTATCAGAAGATTTCTGGTGATTATGAGCTTGGCACCCAGAAGTCTCATCTCTCTAACCTAGTTTGGCTTTTATGCCTCTCTTTGATAGTCATTTTGGATACATTTTGCTGTTCTCTGTCCTTCCCACTACATTTCCTGGTGCAAATTTCTACCAATTCACTGTGAATGTGGCTTCTTGGACAGCTCTCAGGCTTGAGAAATATTCAGTGAAAGTACAGCAAAGGCAATTCTAGTCAGAAAAGTACAGAGACTAGGGGAAAGAATACCCAGATTTGTATTCTGACTTTCTGAAGTCTGACTTTCTGCCAGGAGACTGACTTTGCACTGGCTGGCAGTGGAGCTGCACTGTCTGATAGCAGCTGTCATTCTGTGGGAGGAAAAAGATTGGCCATCATCAAGGATGTGCAGCAGGCCTTGCTGGGTCCCCATTCCCTGTGCAGGAATATCACAAGGGGTATCAGGACACTTCAAAGGCAGGAGCTGTCTCACCAGTCACAGCCAGCACTGAATTGGCTTGTTTTCAGTACTGGTGAAGCATCACAAGTACCTTTTTTTTTCGTTTCATCTAGAAGGCTTTTATTCAGGATATGGCAAATGGGATCATTGTGACCTCAGCTCAGCTCCATCTGCTGATAGGGACTTTATTTTTGACCATAAGTCACAATGGCTTTAAATAACTGAGACTGAAAACCTCCAGGATGACTCCTGCAATGAAAATCATGATGCTCCCAGTAGCATCCTGCTCTGGGACAATGTGTAGAAGGAAGCTGAAAACCTGAGCTCAGCCTGCAGGCAGGGAAAAGCTGTGCATGGAAACTCAGCTGCTGCCTACAATGCAGGGCAAGTTCCTGAGCTGGCCCTGGCTTGGCTGGCCAGGTCCCCACTGTTTCTCAGGAGGCAGATTTGTCCTGGCCCAGCAGCTGCTCTGTGCTGTGGTGTGAGACACAGAGCAGTGCCAAGATCCTGAGGGCATGTGCTCAGGGGAGAGAAAAGCAGAGAGAAGAGGCAAGGCAGCAGAGAGGTGCAAAGCTTACAGGAACCAGACCAAGGATTTCTAAATTTGCCTTCTGCTTTAGTTAACTTGGAATCAACACCTTGCATTTTTGAAGGAGAGATCTGACCATGTACTTCTACTTCCTTAGGCTGGACTACAGTTAGTAAAAAGAATTATGACTGGTTGAAAACAAATAAAACCCACACACATTGTGCTTTTGGCTCTGAGCCAGTGGGGTGTACACTCAGCAGTTTTTTCAAAGACTTGAGACATGCTTCTTAGCAAGAAAATCCCTGAAAGTGAAAATTCACACATAACAGTCAGACTGCAGCAATGATGGATTGGATAAAAAAACCCTGATGTTGGAAATCTTGCTGTGGACTGGAGGCAGCTGAGAACACCCAACTGCAGGAACACAGGACTCTGTCAAGTCTGGATTATTTTGCTTATTTGTGCTATGGACAAGGATCACTACAGCCAATGTCTCTCCTGTCTCCATCTGCACACAATACAACATGACTACTGTTACAAGCCTGTAGTGGTGGCTTTCTGTGCCAGTTTATAGGCAGGTTTCTTGAAAGACAGCTGGTTTGGGCTTTTGAACAACAGCCAGCACTCCCTGAAAGCACTGTACAGAGTTTTTTAGTGGCTTAGGAGTTGCCTGTCCTGTTCCCAGTGCACGTTGCCCCTGAGCCCCATGGCAGAGCACATGGGCAGTGTAACTAAGTTTCAACAGGAAAAGACTGAAGGGCCATGGACATTAAATTCACATCCCACCCTTGGAAATTATTTCTGCCTAGCGAAGCTGGAAATAATAGCTGTGAAGTGCATTGACAAAGAGGGCTTCACAGATGCTCCCCATGTTAAACATTTCAGTGGAGGAACCCTCACTCTGTAAAAGCCACTCATGCCCTAAGCAGCTTTTTCAGTGAGGAACTCCCACTAAATTGCTGAAGAGGAAAAAACAGCCTTGGTTAAGGCAGGGGATATAATTCATTGGAAGTAATCCTAGATATATTGAAATTGATGATATATTGCTTGCAAATTTTGATTTATTTCAAGAGGATGGGACCTTGGCCACTTTTGCTGTCATGGAGATGGACACCATAGGATGGCAAGTCATGTAACTTTTCACATGTTTTAGTGCAGGAATTACAAGCAAGGCATCCCTCCTAACATGCATGTAATGAGCACAGTCCCTGTTCTGCTGTTCCAAGCCTCTTCACAGACAAAAGTTAGGCAGAAATCAGCTGCTATCTGATCTCACATGTGGCCTTTGATGCCCAAGTTGTATTACATGACCAAAGAATTCATGAGCAGTTATAAATTAATGAACACAGATACAATTCAACACTAAGCAAATAGGGTATATGTCAGTCTAAAAATATCTGAATGTTAAATTTCAAAAATCCCAGGTGACTCTCCACAGTAACACATCTGGAAAGTTCAGTTTTTGCTCTCTCCAGTGACAGCTCACAGAGCTGGATCCCAGTCCTTGGTCTAGTCACTCTTCCTAAGCTGATGCCCTCACCTACCCCATGCCTTTCTGAAGCCAGCAGGCCTCTGTACAAGAATCAGCAACTCTCTTCTCATCCTCAACAGCAAAACTGAGCCAAAGGAAGAAAGAATGAAAGAAAGAAGGAAAGAAAACACCTCATTTCTGATAAATCAAATAGGCAAATCAAATACAGTGAGGAAAGGCCCTGCAGAAATGTATTTATAACACATATAAATGTCAAACAAATCAGTGACAGAGGGAGAATGACTTGAGCAAGTTAAGTGTCCAATAATCCATCAGGCTTTGAGTTGGCAAGAATACTACAGGACCAGATGTAGGCTGTGAATCAGCAGCTTTGGAATGCCAGCACAGAAAGAATGGCAAGAGTGATCCAAGGGGGGACAGAGGCATGCAGAAACTGCTCCAAGACCATTTTAGCAAAGCACATGTTTCTAATATACATTTATGTCCCTATGATGGTAAAGTAATGGATGAAATGCTTACTAGCTTAACTCCTCAAAGCATTGAGGTCAAAAAGACTTCCTGATGTCTTGAACAGATGAAATCTACTGCTGACCAGGCACTAAGGCAAAATTTAAAATTTAAAATTATAAAACATATTTTAGAAAGGCCTATTTCCTGGAGAGTGGAAATAAAATGCTGAATTACTGCTGCTTAGTTTCCAAAATCTGCATTCCATAGACTGACTTCTGTCTTGGCTGTCACCAGAGCAGGCTGCAGAGCAAGGGGAGGAGAGCTCTCCCTGCTCCTGGCAATGTGGTGCCAAGGGCAGGATTCCTTTCAGGGGGTGGGGAGGGGAGGCATGCTGAGGGCATTTGTTCCCAGCTGACTTTGGCTGTTTGCTGAACAGCCTCAGGACAGATTTGGGTCCAGCAGGAGGCTTGCTGGGTATCCCTGCCCTCACCCTGCCCACTGCTCTCTCTCCTTGGCCATGGGCAATGTGGGATTACTGCACTGCCCACACCTCATTGCTAAAGATCTTTTGGACTCCGTGAAAAGACATTCACAGGTCAGTGAGAGTCCTTATAACATTTTCTTTTTGGAAAGTATCACTCCTTTCTTAACCCCTAAGAGAGGTGAGCAGTACCAAAACACTTTTTGTCCTCTTTATTCCATTTGAACTCCATAGTCCCTGTGCCCTTCTAGAGAAAAAACAGTCTATGTCCACTAGGGAAAGGAAATGAAGTGTCTGTTTCTAGAAGCAGGAAAAGCACATGATACTGCTGGAAGAATTGTCTTTATTTTCCTGAATTAAGCCATACTTCAGGATATTTTGCAGGGGTTAGAATAGATCTATTTATCTTCAAATGTCTCTTACTGATTTTATGATTAATTTTTCTTTTCTTTCCTTTTTTATTTTGAATGGGAAAAAAGTAATTAATTTCTAAATTTTTAACAATAACTTTTTCTCCAACTTTCAACCCAGGAAAAAACTTTAAAATAATTTCTCTGTCAGCTGACTGACTGTGAGTATTCCCTGGTCTGCTCAACATACAAAGAGACCATTATCAATAGTCAGAAAACACCTCTGCACTTCAAACAGAAATCACATGAGAGGACCTTTCTGATGCCCAGATGGGTCAGTTGGCAGGAGGAGGACTGATAGCAATGAGAACCCTACTTTGCAAGTGTTTATAATTACCACACAGGCTGCTTAGGATATTTTTATTTCTATTTTCTCGTGACTCTGCTGTCAGCAAAGTCAAACATCTTCATGGCTTCCATAATACACCCAAAGATGCATCTTCCTTGAGATCCATTTCAGCATTACAAGGCAGGAATACTCCTGTCACTGAGGAAGCAGGAACTCTTTTCTTCTTTCAATTAGAAGTTAATTCTAGCTTTGCCTAGTTCCTCAAATTACTTTGATCTAGTCCAGAACAGCAGGATAGCAACACTTCTTTTTCTATTCTAGTGAATTCTCTGGATGTAATTGGGAAGAAGACAGGACAAGGAAAAACAAAATGCACAAGAAAATATTAAGATAATTTCTAGTGTTTTGTTCTGCTTCTCGGGCAAAAAATCCCATGCAAGATGGTCATGCACTGGACCATGGCTGTGGTCAGGAGGAGAACATTGTTTTCAGAGAACAATTGCAAATCTCCATTCCTTAGGCTGGAGCTGTGCTGTGCTCTGGGGCATTTGGATCAATGACATTCCTTCCAGTCCCACTGTGCCCAAACTGAGACCTGGGGAAATTTAGTGACAGTGTCTGTGGGCACTCTGCCCTCACTGCATTGGTAGCTGCAGCTGCCTGCATGAAGGGAGAAGCAGCAGAAGCATTTTCACCCACTTCTAATGTGTCTCAAACCTAACTTGAAAAGACCACAGGTAGGACGAGAAATTTATGTCACTCTTGTGTTCAGGCTTCACTTGCTGCTGCCCAGGTTGCTGCCACGTGTGACAAAAGTGGCATTTTGGGTTCTGAAGACCCCTCTGTGCTGGGAACTGGCCCATGGCTCCTTGCAGAACATCGAGCAAATACCTGGCAGCAATGTGCTGCTGCCAATGGGAGAATTGACCCAAACTGTTCAAAGCATAAATTATGCCTCCCACTGCAAAACACCTGGGCATTTAGAAATTTGGAAGTGGTTTTTTTTGTGCTGTTTAACCATGAAAAGAAGCTCCTCAAACAAGTGCAATTTTTTGTTTCAGTTACTGTATGGTGAAACTAATCCTGGCCTTATAAAAAGAAAAACTGGCTCCTGTTGAACAACTCTCTTTTGATAACAAAACCTGAAATAATGTAAATAAAACTAAATAAGTCAGAATAAAACATGTATATTTCACACCAACTAAAACTGCTATGCCTCCTAAATACTTGAAGGCAATATGTGATCTGCTTTTGATTCATCACTTGTTTAAGTAATACAGCTATTTGCTCTCCAAAGTAATAATAGGATGAAAAGACAAAGTAAAACACAATGTAAAAAAAAAACCCAAACCAGCTCTATGCCTAATGGCTTGTGTTTGCAGGTCAAATAAAGCAGAAATCTTTGCAACCCCTTCTGAAAAGCTTATGGGTTTGGATATTATCTCACCAAGCAGAAAATCACTGAGAAATGCTAAATTTAAGAAAGACTTCATCAGCAAAAATGTGACACCTCAATAAATGGATTAAAATAAGTTGATCTGCATCTAGAACTAGAGATCAGCAGTGTGGCCCTGTGTTTGATCCTTTGCCAGTTGTGCCACTGGGAATTTGTCTTTGCACTTGTAACCCAGGCAGAGAAATGGCATGCAAGGGAGAAAAGTGCTGGAAAGGCTCATTAATGCCTCTGCAAATAGCAGTTCTTGCATTGTAAAGGCACTGGGAATGCTTTTTTCATGAAGACTGAGTGAGTACCCAAGCAGTCTCAACACTGATGGGCCTTGTATTGCTTTGCAAACTTTATACAGACATACAAGGGATGAGGAAAATGCATCTGCAAAGTAACTCAGTTGACCTGCAGGTAGACTTATGCTATTAATTAACATTTTGATATTGAAAGGTTTCTTTACCTGCATCCCAAGGTAGCCACTAGCTAAAGTAAAAAGCCAGCTCTTGGGTTTGCTAGTAAAAACCAGAGTGGATGCAGAGCACACAGAATGATTGTGTTTGGCTGAGTCTACACATTCTTTCTGTTACATTCCCATCCTGAATTGCAATATCAGAGATGACAATCATAATTTCACCTTGAGAAGCTAAAATACATACCCTAAGAAAAGAAAACAAAACAGTTTGTACATTCCAAGTTGATTGAAATTATTTCCTCCACTGACTCATGGCAGTTTGTGCAGAACTGCCCATGGTAGATTGTCAGACACCTGGCAATCAGCACATTGCCAAAACAATATAATACAGTCAGCTGTACAGACATGGTGTTTGTGACTTGAAATTATATGGCTTGATAGAGCAAATGTTTCAAGCTTTGTTAGTGATACATTTGTTCTTTTGATAAAATAATTAAGCATTCTGTTAAAAAGAGTATTTTCTTGTGGCAACCTCAGAGATAACAAAGCATCTATGACACTCATCCATCGCATTCATTTGCGCAGTTGGAGGGGAATCATCTGTCCTCTGATTGATTATCTCTGTGACAGGGAGCTCCATTAACATGATTTGAAATTGTAAGTTAGAGCAATGCAGTCAAGGAGTTTGAATTTTGGCAGTGTCATCATATGCACATAATGTTAAGAGATGATACTTATTAATTAATCATCAGTTTGACTCATCTAAAAACACCATATGCCAGAGCAGAAAAAAATCGAAAGGAAATCCATCCAATCAAAATGATTATTTTATCTTTTGATTTTAATAAATAAAACTTCCATAGTCTTATTCATCAACTTTCTTTGATTCTTTAGGAAATCACAAGCATTGCTGCAGGGTTAAAAAAAGATAAAAAAATAATGGAGATGGTTTGAATGAGGACCATTGCATTTAGATGAATCAGACTGTGACTTAGGGAGTCTGGAATTAGAATACTAAACAATTTTCTATCTTCAAATCCTGTATCTTGAATGATGTGGAATTTATTATTTTCACTTATAACTCAGCAGTGAAAACAGCCTCTTACTGGGAAAAATGACCTTGAAAAGACTGCAGAAATTTAAAAAATTTTGATGTTGCCCTTCTAGTTAAACTTAATTTTGATTGCGTATGCTAAGGATTTTATTATTTGGTTCTAAATTATTGAAATACTTTAAATTATAGTAAGGACCATTTTATAAGCTCAATTTTATGCAAATTAACTGTGTATTTAAAGACAAAGAAAAGAGCAAAAATACCCTCTAACATAAGATGTGGTGGCTTATTTTTCATGCAGTTTTCTTTATTATCCCTTCCAAAAAAGCTGATCACTTTGATAATCACATAAAACAGGATATAAACTAAAAAGAAACGTGCATGCTGTTCTCTGCCAGTGGATTTTGATCATTGCAAAATGTAAATTAAATACTTATAATACACTGGCTGATCAATTTTTTTTTATTAATGCTGTGTGGGCAGACAATTTCACCACACTTCTGTCCTTAGGGTTTGTTTCCACTCAATCTGACATGCATTCATTGAATTGATGTTTCTGTTCCCACCTGGTGGGGAAAGCACAGAGTAGCTCATTACTGGCAGGCCGGTTTGTCAATCTTTAAAGGATTCCATTTTGAATCTGATTGCTCCTTACTTTTCTTTCAGATATACCTCAGGCACCTGGCAAATTTGTCTCTTTGATGTAAAAGTAGAAGGTTTTTAAAAAATATTTTAAAATCTGGTTTGAGTTGGGATTTTTTTTTACAGAAAATGCAATAACAGGGTGGGCAAAGGAACTGAGAACTCAGCACAGGGAAGCAGGGATGTACATGAATGCCAGAAATGCAGTTATCCCAGAATCATGGAATAGCTGAGGCTGGAAGCGAGCTCTGGAGAGGATCTAGTCCTGCCCCTGCTAATGCCCAGTGCCTTTCACTATGCACACTAATACCATTTGGTAGCTTCTCTCTGCTCATAACTCATGTCACAGTCTAATCAGCCCTTTCAAAGGGCTAATGGCAGAGCTCTCACAGACAGCACTTCAGCACAAAGTTTGAATCAATAATGTTTTAATGGATTCTATTTGATCTTTGCAAGATACAGAAAACCAATCTGATTCTACGTCATTTGAAAGCTTTCCTTCAAGTGAGTGCCAAATACAGCCTCTGCTTTGGAAAAATACTACTCTGAGGAGTGTACTAAATGTGTGCAGCCCATCTGAGACTCTCATGTGATTAGAAATGCTGTTCTGAGCTCAAAATATTGCACATTGCTGCATATCTTATTGCAGTTTTCTGAAAGTCTGCTAAAGGTGGGTCCAAATTTACATTTGAGGGTTCTGTGGGTAAACTTAGCCACCCCATTTAGGAGTCCAGCTCAGTCTTCATCCTATCTAAGCTTTTGGCATCTAGGACTTGGATATCCAAAGCCAAGTTGGATTACTTGGGCTCTTTTACAGCAAATAGAAAGTACATGGGCCTCTTTAGAAGATAATTTCCTGACCTACCTTGCAGTGACATAAATCACCTTCACAAATCATCTTCACTATTTAAATTTGTTCATAGACTTCAAGAGGAAACTAGGAACATTAGACTATGTGCTAGCTTATAGATGCTTAAACAGGTTAGGTGAAATCTGCTCTAGGTTTTAACTGTTCTGTTAAACTCTTTAGAAATCCTCCTGCCCAAGGCAAGGTCAAAAAAAAAAGAACATAATACCTCTCTGGCAGACAGAACTTCAGCTTTCCTTAGTCAGAATGCTGAAGAGACTTTCCTGGACACCAACCAGACTACAGAACATGAATACCAAGCTTCCTATATACTGTGGTATATGATGTTTCCTTAGGCAATCTGTTTTCCCTTGCTATTTCTTCAAGAAAAAGTTATTGGCAGAAGAACAGTGTTTCCACAGATAAGAAATTACTATTTTGGTTGCTTTTTCTTAACAGGAGCAAAGTAATCTCAAAAAATTAATAATCAATTAACCAGTTGACAACAACTTTAAAGTCTTCTTTATATGATTTTGCCTCTTTTAATGTTGAACCTTGAGGAAAGATCAAAGCAATAAATATTGGTAATCTCATGGGAAGCCTGTCTGAAACAAACCAAACCTTTGCTCCTTTTTCTGTGTTCTCATTAAGTTACATAAATATCCTTGCTAACAATGCAGCAAATTCTGTTGGCCATGTATAAGAAGGAACAGAATTCAGCTTATTACCTAAGACATAATTACTCTGTCTAGCAGGAATAGAAAAACAAAGCAAAATTACTTTTGCTTGTGTGTGCAAAAGAAATTGATTTGCTTTGTGAAAATCTGTCAAGTTCATATAATTTTTTTCTCAGAGCAGAAATGCTCTTTAAAGTAAAAATCTTCTACACTTCAGAACGCACTGGCGTGAGCACTCTGCTGTACTTTCATTAATACACACAAGATTTTCTGAAAGGATTTCCTCTACAATCTTGTATATCTCATAAAACCTTCAGTGATCTTAATGAAGACTTATACCTCATTGGACCTATTAGTGAATTC
Organism: Peucedramus taeniatus; assembly: GCA_013400575.1. Classification (NCBI taxonomy): domain Eukaryota; kingdom Metazoa; phylum Chordata; class Aves; order Passeriformes; family Fringillidae; genus Peucedramus; species Peucedramus taeniatus. Next base: position 296,065 of record WBNO01008125.1, on the reverse strand, counting down.
TAATGAGATGTGACCAACATGCCAGTACATGTCTTTAAAAAAGACAAGTCATGCTGTTGAGCTGGGAAGTACAAGAAAGGAAATGCCTGACTCTCAGGGAAAGACATGTGCCACTACCTACATCTAGATACAAAGAGAGAAAGGAAAAATGTACTTTGCACTCAAGGCCAAAACCAACTCTTGTGATATATTCAACATCCACAAAATGCTCAGTAGGGATTTCTGGAGAAATCTTTTATTTGGCCAAGAAAAAGTGCCCTAAGCAGGTCAGAGGTACAACCAACAGCCTTCCAAGCTTACAAGCACTTCTTGTTCTCCTCTGGGTTCAGGTTTCAGAACAGTCTAGAACATAGTAACAGAGGATTGAAAAAGACTACTTGGGTCACTGAACGATGTCCCAGGCAATCCAAGAACAACTGCAACAGATATTTAGTTTTAAAAGATCCATGCAACTCCAGGAACAGCCCCACACCTCAGCTTGCATGCTATTCCTGATTCCCTGTGGGCCTGAGACACAAAGAAAAAGGAGTAAAGCTTTACATCTGCAGTACCATGAGAAGAAAGCAGGAGTGGTCCAAACACCCTTACAGCAGTAAAAATTAGAAGTAAATTGACCAAAAGATCCTAAGATGCTCCAAGAGCCCCTAACACCAGAAACAACAGCAGTGCCTCTCACTGAGCACTCAGCCCAGGACCCACTTGACTGCCAGAGCTAAGAACAGAAGTCTTGTAATGGGAGGCTAAAGCATTGCAAACACACAGAATCTCCTCTCTAACAAGCATTTGGGTACCAGCCCTACCAATGAATTGATACAAGAGAGCAGTGATCTCAAGCTTTAATTCTACCTCCACAGTCATTCTTATCCTGCTTTGGGATCCACATCCATAAACTTATCAACCTCCATCTTAAAACACTTTGAGTTTCTTATAACAATGTACCATTGTTGTCTACCTTGGGACAGGGAAAGCTAGCCTTGGGGAATACAGCAGGAATGTGATGCTTTTTTTTTTTTAATTTATTTAAACAGCATGAATTCCTGTGTTAACCCTTACATCATTCTGCTAAATATTATACTTCTAAAATAATAGTGACCACTGCTGTTTTCTGTAGACCAGGCTGTACCTTCATGCAATGGAAGTAGGGCTGATGTATCTGTAATCAGTGTGATCTGTAATCCTTACCCAGAAAGGACAGCTGCTCCAGATAATCAATTCATGCATAAAACACTGCTGCAATTGAATTCATAAGTCCTAGATTAAATGCAGAAAAATTATAATTTTTTTCAAGACATACTAGGTACCCACGTAAGCCACTGTGACCCCTGAGATGATGATAATTTTCAAGAGGGAGGATTTTCAGAAACAGTGACAGGATTAAAGATGTATTCCTTCCTCTTCCATTTTTAAATAAATTTGAGGAATTTTATCTGCTCTGGATACTTGATCATCAATTTTATTAATAGTGAGAAATTTATATATTATTTTAATATCACACAGAAAATTATGATACTATATTTAAAAATTAAATAAATACAAATTATTTTCTTTTCAGTAATGACAAATACCTGTAACAACAGAAGTGGAAATTTTCTGCATTAAAATGACTTCAGCATATTGTTAATGTGGTCTATGATACCTCTGAAAACAGGAGGAGTTAAACTGTTGAAAATGGGAAACACCAATATTATTGACTTGTAAGTAGAAAGGGAGATTATGTTGATGAGGTTTAGAATTAACAGGTAAACAAAGATGTAATTCTATAATGAAAACATAGAAGGGTCTATTCCAGGGAGAACACCTGGAAAAGGACTCTGATATCCATAAAGGTAGTTGTTTCAAGGCTGCTAACTCTGACAAGTGCCAGGTACAATATAAACTGGGCCACAGCATTCAAGGACCATTGATGTTTCACACTACATGTTTGACATTACTAAATTAGTTTCAAATACATTTTCACTTTAGAAAATATTCTGGAGAATTTTCAAGTCTATGTTTAAAATCATTTTCCAAGTTATTCTAGAAGTACTTCACTGATTATGAGGTCCCTGCCCAGTAACCATTCTGTAGAGGGCTGGTGGATGAGGGAAGGGACCGAAAGGACACACAAGGCTTCAAACCTACAGCATCCTTTACAACCTTCTACAGGCTGATCTGCCAAATTGCAACGACCAATGGACCACATACTAAAGCTTCAGCTGCCTCACTCTAAGCTCCCAGCCTTCTTCTTACATCCTAACCCTCACATACTCTGCAAGGTAAACCTTTAATCCCACATCACTGACCCGGATTCAGAGGAATGCAGTGATCTATCACCCTTGTGTGCTGCCTGTTAAATGCTTGGCCAGAGCAAAGAGCACATAGAAAATTTTAGTTTTAATCACACTATGTAAGTTCCAGCTACTGCAAGGGGCTCTGTTTTCCATTTTAATGGACATAAACCTTACTGAAAAGCTTATTATATAGTCTTCATTTTAGCTGGTGACAAGTCTAATGCTTTTGGGGGGCTTCAAAAATGAAGGCTACACCAACTGAGGAATCAATTTCCTTATTTTTCTATCCAAGTACAAGCCCTCTCTTCAGAGCTGTAACCCAGGAAGGAAGTATTCTTTGCCAGGAATGATGATACTATTGTTTCTGAAAGAGATGCATATGGACAAATCAGAATACAATTATTCAAGAGGCATGGGAATCACAAAGGCAATTTCAGTTTCACTATTCCATTTTTCTCTGTGTTTCTGGCAATGCCTCAAAATTTTCTACAAACAATTAGGAAAACAACAAGGTCGTTGATGTCTATGTAAAAAGAAGAACTCAAGAGTCAAAAGGATTAATGGCTTTTAAGATTAATCCATGTTTTCTTAATACCAGAAATAAAGGGGTTTCATAAATTGTTCTCACTGTTCTTTTGTCTTTGCCCATATTATTCACCATTTTGGTAGGCATCAGGACAGAAGTCATTCTTCCAGGTTATTTAATAGCTAGGGTGATGCAGTAGAAAGCATTGCTGCAACTCTGAGAGCAAACTGTACCCTATGCTCAATATCAAAGAAAAGAGAACAGGAAATCATGAGCAGAGGCAAGGACAGATGAAAAAAGAGCAGCAAACTCATACAGATCATGAAACACAAACCAAATGATCTTTAATGTCATGAGACTTGAGAAAGAGAGAATTAAATATGTGGAGGCAAGAAAGGTTTTATTAGTATCTATACTTTTTTAAATTGTTTGAGATGCCTGGTGGACATTGGGAAAGCAGCAAATGTATCACAGAAAACCATTACAGGGCTGGATAGACAGGGTAGAGATGAATTAAAGCTGAAAAGTGACCACCTTCCTGAATGAAATAGTGATGAGACAGAAGTTTACTTAGGATGACAAAATCTCTTTACATGTTGCCAAAAAAAGTGATTAGTACCTGTCTCATCCCTTACCTGATTTTCTTTTCTTTACTCAGCCACTCCTTAGTGTGCTAAATCAGCACTTTAGCACCAAAGCTCCAGAATAACCACTAAGAACTGCTGCTTTCCCACATACTAAATCCATGTTGTAAGAGCTGGCAAACATCCAGAGTAGAAAAAGAAAAAAAAAAAAAAAAAGGCAGATTTTTACTAAACAGCTTGAAAATCTGGTGTAACCTCTCTTCTGTTTCCTGTGGAAAAGTATGTACAGTACCTGTGGACAGTATGGTAAAAGAGCTTGATAAAAATATGAGTGAGAGGGAGAAAACTATGAATTGCACTCTGACAGACACATGTGCATGCAAGCACACACTCCTCACACCTCCTCACTCCCCCCACCTAGGGCAGCACACATCCATTTATGGGAGCAGTGGAAGTCTGTGAGTCTGTGTGAGGTCAGCAGGAACTTCACAGGAAAGGTTGATTTTTGAGGTGCAGTTGTCCCAGCCTCTCACCCTTCATGAATGGTGTGTTTACCATTGGCAGAGAAGTTTTTTCACCATGCAACTTCAAAAAGAACTTTCAGCCTGTCAGTTTTAAACTGAATTCTGAAAGTCAGCTCTGTTCTGCCTATCACATGTACTGTCACTAATGATAAATGTCAGCATTGAGAAATTTCTGTTGATAAAAGAACTAGAAAAAAGGTTAGATTCTTCTCTTCCAAAATTATTTCTGCAAAGCTTTAAAGTTTTGCAGAGATTCACAAAATATAATTTTGCCAAGAGATTTTAGACATGAATTTGAGTATAAGCATATTTCAAACTTCCTGAGTAAAAAGCTGTGTATGGTCATCATTTTGAACAGAATCAGCCCTACAAAATAAATTTGGATTTTACAGTCATTTTGTGTGTGTGTGTGCTTGTGTATAAAGACTGTAAAAAACACATTGTACTTCAACAGTCACAGCCTCTGATGTTTGATGTTTTTTGATGCATGAATTGGACAAAAAGATCTAGCCAGGTATAATTTCTCAGAACAATATCAGTGGGATGCAAACCCCATTTATCTTAAACTGATTCTGACTTTAATTTTCACTGGCTAATAGAAGGATGACAAGCTTGACTGGTTAGCTGCAAGAATTAAGAAACAAGAAGAAAGGCAAGATGGGGCCTCTGTTCAAGCAGGCTTTTTAGGTCCTTCCCTGAGAAATCAAAAAGGCCTTCTCAAATATTACTGTCTTTTAAGCTTTAGATTTTAAAGAAACATATGAAGAGATGGGGCTTTAACTGCTACATTTAGGGGCTTTTTATTCCTTTGATACTTCTAGATTCAAATTCAAAAAGCATACGAATGAACATATGAAAATTTAGATTTTTTTTTGCAAGTGCCTAATAAAATACCCTTAGCGACAGTGGAGGAAAAAGTAACAGAGAAGACTCCTTAAACTCCATCAAAAGCCTTTTTTCAATCACTGAAAATAAGGCCTCACTGAATTACCTGCACAATCGAAAACAACAAGGTCGTTGATGTCTATGTACAAACAAACAAACAAACAAACAAAAAAAAACAAAAACAAAAAACAAAAAATAGACCTACGGGCCTTGGGGATTTTTTCCACACTGAGGATGGGACATTGCATCTCATTTCTGATACCCTTATAGCCAGCTATATAAGACCACTGGACAGATTCTGATGGGCTTGGAACTACACAGGATATATGACTAATGTATTTTGATAGATAATACATGTCATATAGCTTTATGGTCATAAAATATATAGCTTGACATTTCCTTCTCATTCAACCTACCTTTCGTACTCTTCTTTCCAAGTTTGGGGTCTGAAGGACTGTAAATTAGCTATGACCTAACCCAAATTATATCAGAGTGGTGGGGCTTTTTTGGCAGGTCAAAGCACTTACATTAATAAAGCAAGGTTACCTATAGACCATACCAATGAGGAGCTGTGACTGGCACTAAACAATCAAGAATAGATCCAAAGATTGTGTATCCTTTAAAGTTCACAATATAACTTGTAGTTCCTAAATTTTTCTTTGCCATTTAAAATTTGAGAAAAAAAAAGAACAAGGCTGCATTTTGAAGAAATAAGCAAGGCTTCAGTTTCAAATGCAGGCCTTTTATCCATAATTTTGCTGCTTCCAGGCAAGGTTATCAGGATATGCTCCTTCAGAAGAAAAACGCTGCAGGTAAGAGAAGGAGAAAACAAAATTGAGAATAAATAGGGGGGAAAAAGAAGAGCAAATCCAAAATGGAGTCAAAGAAAAGTGCTGCATTCAGATTACACTGGTGTTGTATAGTTAAGGCTGACTTTCATTTCACATTTCAAGTAAGGCTGTAGTAGCTGCTTCCTGTGAAATGGTAGTTTCCCCACCAGGTAAGTATGTAACAGAATGATCATCTCAGTGGGATTTCTTGCCATTTCTGTATGCAGCCTGAGGTGCAAAGCAATGATGTTCAGTGGTTTGAAATCAGGTTATTGTGAGACCACCACTCCTGTCAATACCAGATCTTTACAGGCAAATCTGAGCCAAGAACAATTTTATGCTCTTTTGAACCCTCTGGATGCTAATATTTGCAAAGCTTGTCCAGTGCATATTTTCTTTGTCCTTTAAAAAGCTTGGAAATTTCTCTCTATTTCTGTATATTGCTATATTATAGTATTAATTTTGTTCTACAGCGCCCGAGCCAGCTCTTCTCAGTAGTACCTCAATAAACCACACAGACACCCTCATGATTACACTTTGCCCCTGCCCCTTCCACTAACAAAGCCTATGGCAGCTATAGGATGGTGTCCCTCTGAGTGTGCCAACCTTCACTTGTTTGTTCCATGTTTCTTTGCTCACGGTAAAAAATGAGGGATTGTAAATCCCATTCCTAATGCTGACAGAGCTCCTGCAGAAACCACAGGCTTTTTTGCATGGTTCTTCTGTGTCCCCAAACTTCTGTTTTCTGCTTTGCCTCTTCTATCCCAACTACTTTTCTCGTTTCCTTCTGTAAATTCAAGACAGTCCTGCTCCTTGCCTTCAGCTCTGGCTCTCACATCAAACAGACAGACTGAAAAAGCAAAGGTTGCTAAACCCCCATTGCCACGACATGGAGCGAGATCGTTTGTTGAGTGGTTCACACACAAGCACAGACAGCAGTGGGCATGGGCTGGGAGTTTTAATTCCAGTAAAAGATTCTGCAGGACTCTAAAGATATGTTCATATGAGGTTTTTCGCCCAATGTCAGCCTTCAGTGGTTTTTGACAATCAAAATCAGAGCCCTACGAAAGTCTCCCCACTGAATTTCAGTCTTTAGGTTCTCTTTTATGATTCCCACATGAAAGGATTTTAAGTTTTCCTTTTGCAACAATGGAAAACAAGGCATTTCTAATTTTTTTTTAATAAATAAATTATCAATTTTTGCACAACTATAAAAAACTTGCTTCAGGCAGGCACCTAGCAAACTAAGACACAATCCAGTGGTCAGTTTAGTAAGGGTTATAAACAATGAAAAGCAACTGAGAATAGAGATTTATGACAGGATGTTTCAGACAATATATGCTGGGTGCTTTTAATGGTTAAGAATATAAACAAGGTCCAAAAGTGTGTTTCTTCTTCAAAGAGAATTGGAATCAATGCTTTCGGTAGTGAGCAGACAGATTTTTTTGCATAAATTTGCACAAATTAGCTGAAATAAACATCTAAAATGTGACATTCCCAGAGCTTGCTTTTGCTTTTAATTAGTCTATTGCTATCAGAATATTAAATATGATCTTGCTGATTAGGTACAATTTAGAGGGTTTTTGGGTTTTATGCATTTCCAGCTAAAAAGTGAAATAAAATTGATTTTTTAAATTAATTACATTTTTTTTCCAAGAAGAAGTTACTATGTATCAGCAGAAACATTCTCAACACATGTTTCATCCTTCTAGCTCACAAAAAATCCAAAACTTGATTTGGACAGGAGATACATTCCATATTATATTGTTTGCTGGAATGAAAAGAAGCTTTAGTGTTTTGCAACCAGATAAGAGCTTAAAATGATCTAGTTGGACTCCAACAGTTTCTTAGGCCATTGAACTTCATCCACCAAGCTTCTAATCTCAATAAATCAGTTAGTGAGTTCCTCAAGCTGAGTTGATCAGTCTTTTGGTAAAGAGACTTAAAATATATTTATATTATTTAAAATATATTTGCACAAGCTGTCTGAACCATAACACTTAGTTAATTTTAATTACACTGTTCCAGTGTCAGGCGATTTTGCTAGACTTCATAAGTCATCTTAATAGCCTTTATTTACAGAGTGTGCTACAAGCAACCAGTAATTTTGTTTGAGGTACACTGTATCTGGCAGATTAATCGCTCTTTTGTCCTGCAAATTGACTTGCAAATTTGGAATAAATTTGACCTAGAATGCACCTCAAATTCTCAGAAGTCATGTCATATATTTTCCCAGCACACTGCAAATTAAAATGAGAAGAGTACTTGTGTTTGCATTAAGCACACTGAATGTCAACAAGTGCTGTCAACTGATGAATCTCAGAATTTAATTCTTGAAAGGGCAGGAGGAAGCAGCTTTAATTTGCTTCTCCACAAACACCTGGTTTAAAGATTTATTCAAATATGTAATGTTCTTTTAAAACCAAATCAAGATCACTTTTGCCCTGCTGGAACAATTTTGATGGTTAATTACATCATTATCCTGATATAGCTTCCCTGTAAGGTTTAGGTTTGCCGATTCCCTTTGCTTAACATGTTTTTTTTGCTGGGAAAGAGTGAAGATCTAAAAGAGTCATAAGTCATAAAATTATTTGTAGGGGTTTATTGCGCAGTTCATAAAGGGAAAGAAACATGGTTAGTGAACTAACAACACGAATTCCTTACATAAATTACTTTAATAAAACACGTTGGTCTTTACTAAGAAACTTTACTAAACTTATTGTCAGCTACATGGGGCATACTAGGCTTAAACACCAAACAGAATGATTCACTTTTTATGACAACTGATATAAATTTTTTTCTCATTACAATATTTTACTTTTAAACAGTCTCTTATCCTAAGTGTCAAAAAATGTATGCTACAGACATTACATAACAACATAGAAGACAGCAAATATATTCTCAACTGGCAAAGAAAGTGCATTCTGTCATTGCCACAAAATGGGAAACTTTCCAGGATTTTTGGTCTCTGCCATGTTCTCGTGAGACCACATCTTTAAACACAAGTCCTCAAGGCTGCTCTTCTGACACATCTTGGCGCCAGCAGAGATAACACAGTGCCCTCTTTGAGCACACGGCTTTGTTGTGTCAGCCTTTAAGTAGGTCATGCCAAGGAGCGGTTGCTATTTTGAACAACAGATCAGAGAAGAGAAACTTCATGACAGAGTCCCTGACAGGGATCTGAGAGCACACGTGTGGTTCAGCAGAGCTCTTTTTCCAAGGGCTCCCACAGCTGGGATGGGACACCATCAGCCAGGTCTCCTATGGGCTCGCCCAGAACCAGCAGCTTCAGAGTGGCCAGTTCCTACTACAGAGTTCACACATGCTGAAATCTTTTGTTTCATAGTTAACAAGTTAACATAGTTAAGATAGTTAATATAGTTAAAATGAGTAATTATCTACTTATGTCTGTGTTGTCTTTAACATGTCTCTGCTCTGTCAAACAGAGCAGACAAATTCAACAGCTAAGCAAGGCCAAGCACCTATTTTCTTGAGAATCATGTCATTATGAGGTTTCTGCTTTGACTGAGATGTTCATACATCAGGCACTACATGTCCGTGAATGTAGCTAAAGATACATCCCCTCTGCTTATGGATAACAAGAACTAGAAGTTTCTTTGATACATTAGGGTAAAGGATGTTCAGCAGGTGAAACATGTACTTCTGTAGTAATAATCACAAAGTTGTTTATTATGCAGCTAATATTTATTTTTCCTTATGTACAAAAGTAAATTAATTGAAAAAGTAGTAAATAGTTCACACTCCTTTCATATAAGAAATAATGTCATATAAGTAATAATTTCCTTCTGTCACAGGAAATCTTTGAGGATCCAAATCCTGCAGCTGCATAAGAACATTCCTAGCCATAAACTTGTGAATAATCCCAGCAATAGATGAGATAGAAGCATTAATAAATCTTGCTGTTTAGGATACAATGTAATAATTTCTAAAATAGCAACCAACTAAAACAAGTTTTCTGACATATAAAACCTAATAACAATTAAGTTTTAAACATTTTATTGAAAACTGCAGACAGATGTCTGTGTATATCATGTGCTAGACGTTGTGGGCTAGCACTGCACCTTCTACAGACTGAGCCTGTATCTTGGCTTTTCCAGACAACTATTTCCACATGTGCTCATAGCTGTGGACACGTCACCGTTGCTGCCCTGCATAAGACAGCACAGTTCTGCTGCATTTTTAATCACAGTGGAAAAATAAACTTGTTACAACATGAACTCAGTTTAGAAGACTTAGTTTACCTCATAAGATAAACTAGGCACAGAAATATTTTTTGCATTACTCTGTGAAAAGAACCTATAAGTGCAACTAGATTGTTAGGTTATTTTTCTGTCATGTGGAGCAGTTTTGAATTGCTTGCCTTGCACACCTATCCTAAGTAAAAAAAATCACTGAAATCCCTACAATGAGAAGTCTTAAAAGTGGGGGATGCCTGATTAAAGATGGTCCCTGTTAAAATTCACAGTAGTTTTCCCCTTTTTTATAATGAAAAATGAGTACTTTTAAGGGAAGTGCACCGCTCTTCTGAATCATTCTGGCCTACTAAAACATACCAACTTAAGATAAAGGCTCCCTATTATTTTTTCTGGGTTTTTTTAAATTAATTTCAAGGCTATTTGAAAAATTACCAGTACAAATCATGATTTCTGTCAGGAGACTGGCTGAACTCAGCCAAGCTGTGAGTTTGTACTTTATTCCAATCTGAAAGTTCTTGCCTGGATGTAAGAGGCACAGTTGTAAATGTGTGAGACTCTTGGGGCTCCCTATCAGAAAGGTTTACCTGATGTTTTCGTCTAGATACAGTCCCTAAGTTTTGGTCAACTAGATTTAGAACCCCTGTAATAAATAACATAAACAAAACTTGCAATAAATTAAGCTTTAAAAAATTGCTGTCCAGATTTTCTTTTTTTTTTTTCATTTGGGATGAAGAGGTGGTGAGAGTCTTCATCCCAGGAGCGACAACACGAGCTGTGGGCTATGTGTGCTCTGATCCCACTTGCTGGGCTCCAGCTCCAGGATGCACACAGGCAACGAGGGCACACTGGCATCTCCATGTGACCGCTTCATGGATGTGGATCTTCCCCCTTTTAGCTAGCAGAGGAAAAGAAATGTAAACAAACAAACTAAAAATCCCAAATATTATAGGTTCCTATCTCAACCATCTGCTTTAAGCCTTTACTTCACACTGGGCCCTTCAGTTTTGTCACACATGCAGTGCTTTGACACTCTACCCACCACGCCACCGACGCCACATTGAGCAAATGGATTGCCCTCATCACACAGCGCACCCGTACTGGAAACCTTGGTAATGTGGCCATGTCACCTGTGTGACACCAGCTGCCAGCGGAGCTGAGGTGGCAGCATTGATGGGTGCCCAACACGGCCATGTCACCTGTGTGACACCAGCTGCCAGCGGAGCTGAGGCGGCAGCATGGATGGGTGCCCAACACGGCCATGTCACCTGTGTGACACCGGCTGCCAGTGGAGCTGAGGTGGCAGCATTGATGGGTGCCCAACATGGCCATGTCACCTGTGTGACACCAGCTGCCAGCGGAGCTGAGGCGGCAGCATTGATGGGTGCCCAACATGGCCATGTCACCTGTGTGACATCGGCTGCCAGCGGAGCTGAGGTGACAGCACAGATCGGTGCCTGACGCTCCTCACCAGGGTGGCCGGAGAGGCCTCATCCCTGCAGCCCTTGGCTGATAACCTGCCTGAGGGAGCTGGGGGTGTGTAGTGTGGAGAAAAGGAGGGTCAGGGTTTTTTTTCAGAGTTTTTTCACTCTAGAACTGCCTGAAAGGAGGCTGTAGGTGGGGTCAGCCCCTTCTCACAGGCAACCAGTGACAGGGCAACAGGACTTAGCCTTAAGACGGCCCAAGGGAGGTTCAGATTGGACAGCAGAAAGAATTTATTCACAGAAATGGTTATTAGACATTGGAATGGGCTGCTCAGGGAGGCTGTGGTGGCTGTTCCTGGATGTGTTTAAGGAGAGACTGGATGTGGCATTTAGTTGACATGATGATGTTTGGCCATACGTTGTACTCGATGACCTCAGGGCTTTTCCAGCCTGATTCTGGGATTCTGTGTGGATGATGCCAGGTTGCCCAGGAACATGGTGGAGTCACCATCCCTGGAGGTGTTTAAGAGGCATCTGGATTTGGCGCAGGGTTATACAGTTTTGTGCTTTAGGGGTCACAAGGCAGTGCTGGTTTGATGGTTGAACTTGATGATCTTAAGGATCTCTTCCAACCTTGAAGACTCCATGATCCTATAATTTTATGATTTT
>WBNO01008125.1:272967-283613 GCA_013400575.1 Peucedramus taeniatus | reverse complement strand
ACGCCTCGGGAAGGGGAGCGGCCTCCTTGGAGACCGAGGCAAAGGGGAAAGGGGGCAGGGACAGCTGCGGGCGGGGTGGGCTGGTCTGGGTATGGGAGGCGGCGGGGGCAGAGGGGCGTGGGGCTGTGGGGACAGGGCTGTGGGGGCAGGTCAGGAGCTTTGCAAAGGCTCCAAGTGCCGAGGTGCGGGGTGAGGGCGAGTCCCGCAGCGTGTCCGCCGGCCGGGCGCTCCCCGGGCCGTCCGGCCGTGAGTGTGACTGCTGAATGCAGGCGTGGGAGCTGCCGCTCCGTAACTGTCTGCGGAGAGTTTTCGGAAGAAATGCGGAACGACAGTGCAGGCTACAGAGAATTAGTGCTCGAGATCTGTACATCAGTCTTCAGCTGACAGCTTCTTTTTGTTGTTGTTAAATCAGAATAAACAGACCATTTGCCTTACTGCATGTTTGTAAGTGTATTTTAGCTGGAGTCTTCTTGCAAGGTATGAGGCCTGTTAAAAACAATATGGATGTTGCAGGGGGAAAGATAATCCTTTCCTTTTTCTTCAGTGGATGATAGTTAGCTACAAAGTGGAGCTGGAATGTAAAAATAAAGTACAGTAGTTTATTGCCTGGTTTGGTTGGTGTTGTACAAACACACTTTAGCCCCAGTGTTTGTTTTATGTTTGTTAACTTTTAATTTGTTTTCATGTAAATATATTTCTTGAGAGACTGCTGATTCTTGCTGAAAGTAACTTAGAGGCCAGTTTTCTGTCTAAAAATTTTGGGGGTTTATGTTTCGTTTTTTGAGGATACCAATAATAGCTTTTTTTGCACAATATCTGAACTTGCAGGAGGCAATTTGATAAAATACTTTTTTGTAAGAGGAGTTACTAAATACTAGTGCTTTAGTCTGTTAATATTCAGCTGAATTTGTCAATAAAATATGGAATTCCATGAGTCTGGAGTGACAAGAACAATAGCATGCTTGTGAAATGAGGTAATTTGGGTTGATTTCAGCTGGCAAGTTACTATCTTGGAGTACATCACTTCTTCCTGAGGTTGTACAGGTAAACTCAGAGGAAGGACCCAATCCTGGAAAATGGAAAATTTAACTAGAGTGGATAATCTCACTTTCATCGGTGAATACCCATTCATTGTGACACTGCATAGTCTGTTTATAATCCACAGTTTTGTGTAGAAACCTTGATGTGTTCTGACTTAAAAAATAAATCTTCTTTCAGTAGCCCTAGTATAAATAAAAGCTTATCTTTTTAAAATACTCTTTAGGGGCACTTTAAAATTATCTAAAATGTAGATTGTGCTGAGGTGGTTTCTTTATCTGAGTAAAACAATTTGATGTTGTCCTCCTGAGGGATCATGTGGGGCTTTCTGCTCAGGATTGATGTTTAGTGTTGCAAACTGTACCTTGGTGATTTCACCTTGGTAAGAATCACAACAAATTTCCTAGATGTCCTGGAACCAGGAGTTGCTGTGTCTGACTAAAAATGCCCCCAAAATTATTAAATTGGGTAGCAGTGACAATATTTGTGTCTTGTTTCACAAAATTTGAATAAAGTTTGGATACTCTCTAATTTTGTCTTTGTAATGGTGGCTATAGGACAAGATTGATATCCTCAAAATTATGACTTGAATCTCTAAAACTGTTGACAACTTGTGTTTGGTGGTTTTGCTTTTTGATATTTTGACTGAGTTTTTACAAATTTAGGGACCCTCTAACCTGAGCCTGTAGCCGGGCTCCCCTTGTTCTGTGTGTTGCAGAATTGCCCAAGGGAGGATTACAGAAGCGGCGCTCATGAAACAGTGTCTGAAAGGCTTCCTCCATAAGCTCTGTGTTTGGTTACCTCAGCTCTTTGGTTTCTGTCCTTGTTGCTGCCTGTTGAGCAGTAATTGAGCCACTTTTGGTTTTTTATAGCTGCTTCCCTCAGCTGCCTGGAGGACTTGCACCTCCCGTGGGTGCCTGGCTCGGGGCTGGAGCAGTGGAAGCTGCTTTGATAGTGCCTGGGTGTTGCCTGTAATGGTCGATGGGAGGTGAAGGCTGGGAGGCGGCGGAAGCAGAGCTGATCCCAGACTGCAGATTTGACTCCTCTGGAGGAGGGTGGGGAGGAGAATGAGTGACTATAACCAAACCCTCCTGCTTCCTTGGCTCCCCTGTCATCCCTGAGTTAGCTGTCTTCCCTTCTTTTCCTAGCTCCTGTGAAGTTAATGTCATCCTTGTCTTTCTGGACAAGTGAGTCATTTTGATCTGTGTTAGATAAAATAATAGTTTTAACTGTAGCTAGTGTGTAACAGCAGTTTGAGGGGACATATGGTGTTGGCCTGCTTTAAAGAGCAGACTCTGAAACAAAGTATTTTCTTTCCACAGGATGAAACTTTTTAACTAGTAAAGGGCTTTTAATTTTTTAATTACAGGTAGCTTCTTTGCATCTTAATAGTCTATTAATTATTTTTTCCTAATGGCTTTTCCTGTTAATTAAATGTAAGGATTTTGTTAAAACAGATTATAGGATTACTCATTATATGACTTTTATGTTAACATTAGGAATGTACCTGTATGTGAAAATTGATAGTAATTTTGCTAATGGATTTCAGACTTTGGAGTAAGATAGAACAGGGAAGAAGAACAGTTTGATATTGGATCATCTCCTTTGTTTTATAAAATATAAAAGTGCTTGCAATTGAGTAGCTTTATAGTTCTACATAATGTATCTCAACGTGTTCTTTAGAAACCTTTCTATATCTAGTCTTGTTCATCTTAAAACTATGCAAAAGATACATTGCTGAATACAGTGACACCTGGGGTTTGGGTCTGAAGCCTGAAGGAAAAGCAGCAGTACCCAATGGCTGCAGCGGTGAGGCCCTGTGGGTGTGCACAGAAATGGGCAGTATCCCTCTGCTGTCCATTTAGTAATGATCATTGTCTGATCCTTATTTGTATGGCTTTTAGGAAAGAATCGTGGCTACTGGTCTGTGTTTTCATATTTGTTTAAGCACTGTTTTTAGTTAGTTTAAGATGTACCCCTGTGATCCTGGAAAGAGTTTGAGACGTTTAGGTTTCTTTTTCATTACCTTTTAAACTAGTGTTGGATTGTAAATGAGACAAAGCTAGGTTAGAAAGTTGTTAGAATCAGGTAATGAAGGTCACTTGCTACTACTGCAGCTTTTAGTAGTAGGTTTTTCAAAAGAAAAATGGTGATGGCTGTACTGGACAGTATAAATTCTAGAAATTAAAGGCATTCTTAAAGTAACTTTATTATTACTATTATTATTTGCTAATGCAAAAAGAAAGCAATGTTTAATTAGAGATGGAAGAAGGCATCAGGTCTACAGTGGAACTATAAATATGAATCAGGAATTGCAATCTGTAGCTGAAATAATACTATTCTTCCAGTGTCATTCTCTTTTTCTTACTTAATTCCATTAAATGTTGAGTAACAAAGGTGCTTTTCAGGTGACAGTGGTGTGATGATTTAACAGAAGGAAATATTCTAGTTTACAGAAATCTGTAAAGACAGAGCTTTTCTCCCTGGCTGCAGTGCCACGTGCAAAGAAACACCTCGCTCTTATTTGCTGGGGTTTTTGTTCTGAAATTCAGTGACCGTTTTTATTAACAGCAGTACTTGCTTTTCTCTTTAGAAGAACTTTCTAGTGAAGTAAAAGTTTGGCTGAAATGTTAATTCAAAAAATATTCTGTTTCTATTCTGGAAATTGAGTTTCTAGTCACAGTGTTCTAAACCACATATTTTAGTAATTCTATAGCAATAAATAACTGCTGTAAAAGTTAATACTTGAGTTGCAGTATTTCTACAGAAATAAGAAAAAGAGGGCAAAAAGCTGAGATTCACTGACTGTTCTGTATCAGCTGCACTTTTGTGTGCATGGGGCTAAGACAAGAAGAAAATCCTCTTTCTTTATCCTAAAATTAAAATATTAATTTGTAGCTGTGCCTCTTCATCCATTGACAGTGTTGGACTTGATTAGGTGTGTCAAAGCAGCAATACCTTAGCTTAGTAATAGGAAGAAATGAGTCAGGTATCTGACATCATACTTTCCAGAAATTACTCCATTTTGGATAAATCTTTTAACATATTTTGTGCTGATGGGAAGAACATTCTTTAATATAGATGCAGATCTTAAAGGCAAAGTAAGCCCATTATGTAGTACTTTAACCTTTCACCAAGAATAGGCTAAGCGTGGGTAGGTATTGTAGCACTGTTTTAACTGTCCATTCTAGCAAAAAACATTAAAGAGCTTCTGGATGTGCTGTGGTAGAAAAATATGCTACTGATTTTTCAAGTGAATTTTTTACTGCTGACTTTGCTTCAGATATCAGTGCCTAAGAAGTAAGGTGAACTCAGGTGATCTTAAGAATTACCAATTCTGTACTTTATGGAAAGTTGCAATAGTAATAAGGTTGTTGTTTTTTTTAATGGCATCTGTGGAGATAACCTCTAGTATTTCTTGGACTTTTGATGTAAGTTTTCAGTGTAGTTGTGATTGCAGATTTTTCTGTAGTCCTCATTGGATACATTGACAAAAAACTTTTCCACAGAAACTCATATATACTCCAAATTTTGTATAATTCAGATTGGCTGAGCATCCTTTTATATAATGGGTAACTATGATCTTTAAGTTAGCTATGGAACTGTATTTCAGCATCATCCCTTTATTAAGATTCATGCTAAATCATGTTGGCAGCTGCACCTTTCTGAAGGCTGTGAGAGCACTTGGAAATTTTTGCTGTGAGACCACATCCCTTCAAGTGCAAGGCAACTGCAGGAGTTGCAGTTGTCTTGTGTGTTGACTACAGACCAAAAAAATGCTAGGCAAGGAACTAATAGATTCTGAGAGAGGAAGTCAGAAGTTCTGCTTGTTAGCTTGGTATTTTAGGTCTTGCTTATAAGGCCATGTGTATTAAATTTTTAACAGAATTTGAGCACCAGTTTCTGAAAATTTCTCGAGTGTGTCAAAGCAGCCTCATACTGTGTTAGTGACACTGCTGCTACCCCTGTAAGGGACACCACACGGTAACGCTGCTTGGGCCCTTTGTGTCTTCGGTTCATCATTAGATCTGATTGTTTACTGCTTGGGGAAGAAAAGGCATCTGGTGCAGAAAAAATATCTGACACTTTAATCTTTCTTGATTAATCTCTTAAAGGTAACGAGGAGACTTTCTAGGGCATGGTAATCCGTATAATACTGTTTTAGCTTTGTTTACTGCAGAAAGTAGACTGTAAAGAGAAGTGATAAGACATAGCATTGTAGATGACAAAGATGTGAAACCATACTGAGTGGGAGTAATTTGCATTCTTAAAACATAATTATCCTGGAACCTGCTTGTCTAAACCTACTTGATTAGATGCTGACTCAGTGATGATGGAGCAGGGACATGCCACTAATACGGATTTTCGTAGGTGTGATAAAAAAATGAGGACATGTGAGCAAATATTCCATTTACCACATGCAAAGGATGGAGAAGTGACAAGTGACAACAGGACCCCTTGTGAGGATTGTCTTGGCCAAAATTACTAAGTTTTGTATATTGGTAGCAATTGTTAACTTGAGGGAAATTGAAATTGGTTATGTGCCTAGCAGCTTTCACTGTATAAATAAACACAATCAATTAAAGGCAATACTGCCTAAGTGAAGGCCTTGCTGCTTGATTTTCTGTTCCACAATGGAATTATTTCAGTGCATATAAATATGCACTGGAGCACGAAACAGAGCTGATTAATGTTTTGTAGTGAAGCTGACTTGCTCTGTGTAGTGTAGCTGATTGACATCTGTGAAATTGGAGGCTTTTTGAAACTACAGGTGCTAGTGAGAAAGATGGTGTCATTTTCTCTACAGGATCTTCCTTTTTGTGTAATGTGTTCTCAGTCTTCATTTTCTTACCTCAGGGTTACTTAACTTGTTGGTTGTCTCCCTCCTGGTGTATCTAACGGCCTCAATTCTACCTGTAGAACACAGGGATTTGAGGTGTCTTTGAAGCTGAAATGAGTAATGGAGAAGGGTGGTGTTTTCCCTGCTGTGAAACAAGTGTTCTGACAAACTTCAGCCCCTTAGGGACAGTTTCTGCCTGTTGAGTCTTGTGGTTTCTTGAACATATTTATACAGTGAACACTGTAATTATTTTTCCAAGAGAGTGCTCATCCACCTGATTTCAAGGCCTCAGATAAATGTGTTTAGTCTAAAAAAGCTTTGTTTGGTATGGTGCTAGATATTATTAAAAGACAAATGAAAGGTCAAGCCACGGAAAGCAAATGTAGGTGGATAAAAGATGGAAGCCATACTTGTTTCTTTGCCAGGGAGGCAATTCCAGAATATCCTTGTGGGAGGATGATAATGAATTAGATTTAGGCAGGATGGAACACTTAACAGTTGCAGGGAGTCCAGCAGTGTTAACTGACCTAGGTTTTTTGTAAACTTCGCCCATCTGCTTGGCTACCTACAAAATCAAGCTCTGCAGGTGCTACAAAAATTTGAGCTTTGTAAGATGAGCATAATCATTTATATCCTAATGGATTGTCAGCTGCTTAGAACTGTTATGGAAATCTCTTCTCTAAAACAAAGCAATATCCATCATTTCTCTCAAAATTCTGTCAGATCTTCCTCGTGTAGTCTTTTCCAAAATGGGTCTTGTGAAAGGCTCCCTTCCCCATTATCACCTTTTATTCTGCTTTATTTAGCAGAAGAAGGAGATTTATTTTAAGGATATCTTATATGACACAATAGTTTATGTTGAATGTTTCTTTTTGTTTTGATTTTTTCAAGAAATACTACCAAGACAGATACTCTGTCATGGGGTATGTTTTTAATAATTTGAGTTTACCGGAGTAAACCCACTGGCAGGGTAGGTGAGAATAAGGGGTTCTCAAATGTACAGACCAGGCATTGGCTTACCTTGTAAATCAAGTAAGTTGAAGTCATGTGGCAGAGTGGTTTTGCAGAACTATATAGATAACACTTTGAAACCAAATATATTTAATTCAAGGCCTTCCTTGTAAGCAAGCGTGTGAAGATTTAAGGAACGCTATTTAAGCTGATTTCCGCACTACAGTCTTCAAGTGCTTAAAATAGAAGATGGGGCTGAGACAGTGTAGAATACTGCTAACTATTAACAAACACCTTCCTGTTCCACTTCCATAATTTTTTGATAACTCTTCTATTTTGTTTTGGTTTTTTTTTTACAGTCCAAGCCATATATATTTGACCGTGTATTCCAGTCAAACACATCACAAGAACAAGTATACAATGACTGTGCTAAAAAGATTGTCAAAGGTAAGGTGGAAGAGCAAATTTACTGTAAGAAAACCTCATATTCCTGTGGATTTCAGTGTTGAAAACTAATACTTTTATTGCTGCCTTTTATCTTTGGAATGTTTAATCAGTGCCAACGTGGATTCTAGCACCATGCAGTCATTCTGTAGTTGAGCTAATAAATTATGTCAGTGCTTAACCTGCTGTTTCAATTTATTGCAACATTTGGTAACATTTACCTGTTACATTTTAGGATTTTTTTTACAGTTTTCTGCAATGATAATTTAAAACAATTTGTCAGAAATTAAACATAATAACTGTTACAAATAAGTTTAAGATGCATCATCTACCCTCCCCATGTCCCCCCAAATTTACTGGTGAGAAACATCATACAGAAGTTCCTTTGGAGGAATGCAAGAGGAAATGAAAGTTGTGAAATATGAGTTATTGCTGTGCATGCCAGGGTATACAATTCCTCCAAAACTGAATTCTCAGGTTTGGCCTAGTACCTTCAGAAAATTAAATCACAAAGAAGGATATACCACAGTAAGTTTTTGTAGTAAGCAATTAGCTACTTCCCTGAAAATAAAATTGATTCATTTTTTGAGGGCATCAATAAATTCTAATTGACCCAACTTTCAAAACGGCTTCGCAAAGCCTTGTCAGAAATCCCTGAAATACCAACTGTTAGTTAATATCAACAGAATATTGGGTAAACATACTGTATTTTTCATCATTAGAAAAGTAAATTGCTGAGGGAAATTCATGCTGCTGCAAGTATTTAACCCTTTAATGAGTTAAATAATAATCTGGCTCAGATCAGAAGGTTGCTCCTTGAAAACTGAATTTAGCTAAGAATTGCAATGCTGCCCCTTTTCTCCATGTAAGACTCTGAGCTCTGTGTGGCATTTCTCAACTGTGCTGCACCAAGTGGCAAATGAGCTCTAGTGGTGAGACAGGTGGATTTATAAGTAAGGTGGAGTAGCAGAGACCTCCCCATTTGGACTTCCTCCTCATGCTTGTTTTTGGAAAATAAAAGTTTGCTTGCAGGATGTGATTTTACAGTAACTTACACATAAGCAAACCAACCCACCAGCCCCTCACCCCTCAATCTAAAACTTTGCTTGGTTCATTCATAATTTGAAATAGAAGCTTATGGCCTAAGAGTAAGATGCTTGAAACTTAGGGCATTGCCCATTCTCATCAAAATTAGACAATTAAACTTTCCTGAAGGCAGAAAATATGATGGTGTTCTCCTGTTTGATTTCTTCTGAGATATCAAAAACCATCTGTTCAGCCTGGCAATTGTATCGATTTCATTTTTGTTCCTAAATGTTAAGTCCTGATTTTTCTGGTTGAAGAAGCTGGTGCTTCTAATCAGCCAACTTCTAAGACACTGTCAGTGATGGCAAAATGCATTAAAAGATGTAGGGAGGAACACCCACCCTCCCCCCAACTCTAGCACAAGGCTCCCAAACATTGAGTGATTTAACTTGCTGGGCATTTTAGGACCTGCTTGCTTGCATTCTGTTTAATTCAATTTATCTTTAGAAGAAGGAAATGAACACTAATGAAAATACTCTTTCCCTTTAGATGTACTTGAGGGATACAATGGTACAATATTTGCTTATGGGCAGACATCATCTGGAAAGACACACACTATGGAAGTAAGAAATGTTACAATAATTTTCTCTTACTGTCACTATCATGTGTTTTCATCACAATAGTCTTTGCTTTGTAGAAATAAGATGTCTGCTTGTTTCCTTCTTGTAACATTTTGATACCCCATTATTTTTTTTAGGGCTGGGAATTGCAATTATTGTGGGAATTTTTTCATGCTCAGTAGCAGGATGAGAAAAACAGGAATAATATCAATAACATAGTTTCAGTTGTTGTAGTTTGGGAGAGTTTTGAGGTTGTTCTTTTCACTTTTGGGGAACTGTGGAGCTAAACGGATGGTTCACTTTACTTCGTGGAGTAAGTGCATCATACCTGTCAGCATTTTGTCTGTTAAACTGAACCAGATGTTTTGTGTTTGAATACTGTTTGTAATGCTGGATTGAGTATNGAGTATGAATTTTTTGTTGTATCTTTTTCTGATAAGGGGAAGCTTCATGACCCAGATGGAATGGGCATTATTCCAAGAATAGTGCAAGATATTTTTAATTATATTTACTCCATGGATGAGAATCTTGAGTTTCATATTAAGGTAAACTTTTCTTCATTATTACTTTAATCTGTACTAAAACTCAAAGGTAATCTGTGTGTAAATGGATATTCTGTATCTGTTTCAAATGCCTGTAACTTGGAAACCTGATAACCTGAGTTATTACTGAAGTAACTGACTTCTTCTAAAGAACTATGTTAAAACTTAAATTTTGTCCCATTGAACATTGATGGAAACTATGCTGATGACCTGTGACAGTGCTGATAGTGATTAATTGATAGTGATTTTCTGATCAAAACAGTTTCTTCTTAAAGATATATTTTAATTCAGCCTTAAAAACTTGAGCTGGATGCAGTGTTATGTGGGAGGTCATAGTAATCACATTGAATCCTTGTGATCAAGAAGCAAAGCATTTTTGCCTTCTGATGTATCTCTTTTCCTCTTCTTCTAGGTGTCATATTTTGAAATATACTTGGATAAAATAAGGGACCTTTTGGATGGTAAGACTTTTACTTGTATTGAACATACAAAATAAATTATTCTGGAGGGACATATTAAAAAAACCTTATGTTACTTAGGTATTCATTATGCTAATAGCTTTGCATGATAAAGGTACCTCATAATGGGAAAGCATAGTAGTATCATCTATATGATATTACTAAAGCTGCAGTGGTGGTGCTGTGTTATATGTTAAGTTTTTGTCAGGTGTTGCTGAGAGGTAACATTTTTGACTTAGGCATGCATTATATGCAGTGCTTTCATTCAGCTTTGCCTTACCTTTGGAATGTTTTCTCTTCCAGTTTCAAAGACCAATCTTTCTGTTCATGAGGACAAAAATAGAGTTCCATATGTAAAGGTGAGCATCAGTCTGATGTATTTTCATCTTGCACTACTCTAGTGTGCACCATTTACTTGTGCCTTGTTTGTGGTGTTACTTTTCACAACCCCCTCTTTTTTTTTTCCAAAGGGTTGCACAGAACGTTTTGTATGTAGTCCAGAAGAAGTTATGGATACTATAGATGAAGGAAAATCAAATCGACACGTAGCAGTTACAAGTAAGTATCATCTTCTGTTTCCTTTTAGTGATTTGTCTGTTTGCTTCTGGTATACCTTAAAAAAGTAGGGGAGGCACAGATAGTGAGCTAAATAATTCAGGTGTTTGAAAGGGTCTGGCATAAGCAGTTCCAGTAGGTATTTCAGAAACAAGTATTTCCCTTCATTTCT
>WBNO01008125.1:223606-272920 GCA_013400575.1 Peucedramus taeniatus | reverse complement strand
CATTAGTGAGGAACTATGCATCACTGGAGAAAAAGGTGTAGTTCTGCTTTAGGAATAGTGCAGAATCCCAGTTTGTGGAATTTGTTTCAATTAACCTAGAAATCTGTACATGTGGCTCGTCCACAGTTTGATCATTCTGTTGCATATTTTAAGAGCAGCTGATCAGAATTCAGACCTGCTGCAGATTTAAGTGGCATCTCAAGATCCCAAGATTTTTTGGCTGTAGCATGCAACTCAGTTTGCATGCATTTGGAGACCATGCCATAGGTCTCCAAATTCCCACAAAAAGCAGGATTTGGAAATGAGAAAGGGGTTTGAGAAGACAAGGGAACATGTAGGTGCATGCAAAGTAAGACTTGAACTCTTAGCAACTGAGGTGACTGTCAGAAGTCTCAGAGCGAATTTGAGGATGTTTCACAATCTTCCTGTGTTTAGTTTTTTATTCAGGAAGAGAGATTATACAGCCATTAAGAAAATAAAAGCGTTTTCTTCTCCTTTCTTAGGTTAAGGATCAAAAATAAAAATATTATGTTCCTTTTAAGGAATGTTTCAGTCTTGCGGTTTTGCTTCATTGCTCCTAAATAAGAAGGTTCAAGTGGGGACTGCACTAAGAAAATTTGGATAGAATATTACTTTGTGTTCTGTGCTTCTTTAACATCAGTAAGCTGGTACTTCTAGAACTGTGAGAGATTTATACTTAAAAGGAAGAAGAAATGGGCAGATGTTCTCATTCTGATTGCAGTCTGATTAAATTTTGTTACTGGATTAAAATAATACTTTAGATTCAACAAGTTTTGTTTTAGTGTTTCACAGCAGAGGTGGCAGTACAAGACAGGGATGAAAGGCTGTGGCCAATTAAAATTTTCAGAGAAGGATAAAATGGGGTACACTGGAAGTCTACAAAAGACTCTCCTATCAAGACCTAAATATACTTTCTGTTCTAATAAAGTAAATTAATGTGTGAAATCCATGGCTGACAAGCTAGCAAACCTGATGAGTGAACTTATGTGATATTAATAGGAGCCCAAGGGAAAACTGGATCTTTCTTACCCAATTAGATGATACCATTGGTTTTGCTGCCTCTAGGTCTGCTGTCATTGAAAGATTACACCATACAGCTTCATTAGCCTTGGATCTCTCACTGCACTGTGGGAAGGTGTTGTTTTAAGTGAGACTGGATGTACAAATCTTTTTGACGTGTTTATTTTGAATTATAGATATGAATGAACACAGCTCCCGAAGTCATAGTATTTTTCTTATTAATGTAAAACAAGAAAATACTCAAACAGAACAGAAACTAAGTGGAAAACTTTACCTTGTGGACTTGGCAGGTAGTGAGAAGGTAATTATAAGTTTCTCTTTCTGCTCTGAAACTGTTTTTTCTTTACAGTCAAGTATTTTACATTAGTGTAATACTGATGGTTCACTTGTCATCTCTGAGGTGTGTTCATTTAGAGATTGGAACACGGCTTCTGAATTCTAGGCTGGCTTGGCTGTTAGACGCTTTAAGCTGATCTGTGTTTCTGCAAGTGAGGATTTGTAAATCTGAACTAGGGTGGGGAAAGAGGGTAAAGTTCAGTTTCAGTATCTGAGAGTCCAAAAAAAAGTGTTACAGATGTGTGGGTTAGCCAGGTACAGGAATAAAGTTTTATGGTTGGGGGATATCTGGGTTTTCTTATGTAGTGATACCAAGTTTCTTAAGTTGAAATTCTGATTAACGTTGGTTGACAGCTTGCTTTCCTCTATCAGTCGCGTAAAGCAGGGAAGGAAATACATACTGTAATTAGTCTTCTAAGAGCTGGATTTCTGACATTCTTTTCATCTTTGCTTCTGGGTTTATCCCTGTCTTTGCCTCCAGTTTCTTCAGTCATTTCTGCTTGCTGTTGTTTTTCCTTACATCATTGTTCTATGACCTTATTGTTGCCTCTGATCCTATATTTATTCTGAAATATGTTTCTATAATCAGAGTCTTTTTTTCTTTTAAAGAAGAGGACTGGGTGGTTGCAGGTCTCCATTCTCTGTTGTTCCTTTCAGTATTTGTTTCAAACTTTACTTTGGTGCATTTCCCGAGTCCCTTTGAAATACATGGAGTTTTCTAATGCCTTGTATCAGTTTATACACAGGAAAGTAGAATTGTTTCATTTGTAGTCATCGTCACAACTTGGTGGAAACAATAAAGGGAAGGTTATAGAACTGTAAGTCAAATTCAGCCCTTGAGGCAAAAGAGACAAGATAAATAGAATGGCATCAGGTCAGATTTTTTCATGTTTTTCCTACTTACCTAAGTTCTTAGAGCACTCATGTAGGTCAGATCCTGCCTCTGAAATCTGTTCTCACAGATTTATGCTTGTGAAGATTTTCTGCTGTATTTTCCAGGGGTAGTAGTGGTATGTGGTTTGGGCTTTATGGTTTGTTTTGTAAGGGTTTTTAAAGAGGAGAGGTGGTTTGGTTTTAAGGATGATCTCTGGACAAACTATTCATAATGCTTATTTACTTTTAAGGAATTAATCTTTTTTACAGACTTAAAAAAACTTTTGAAGTTGTTAATTTGACAGAAGTTATTAACTACAAAAGTTAATTGCTACAAAAAGGTGTACTTTGCAGAGAGATTATTCACTTCAGTTAAAAAAGTGAGAAATGTCTTCAGACACTGAGTTTTGAATGAGAAATTTATAATGAATTGGGAAAGTCTGACTAAAAGTTGGCTTATGTGTACTTCAAGAAGTCAGGGAGACTGACTTATAAGTGGGGAAATTATATAAGTTTCTCTTAAATGTTGAAGGTATTTTTTGAAGATGCATTTAGTAATGTCCTGAAATATTGTATAGGTTAGTAAAACTGGAGCAGAAGGTGCTGTGCTGGATGAGGCCAAGAACATCAACAAGTCTTTGTCTGCTCTTGGAAATGTCATCTCAGCCCTGGCTGAAAGCAGTGTAAGTGTTCTCTTTTGTCTTTTTTTACTTAAAGGTTAGAAGTTTGCATCTCTGAACGTACTGTGCAGAAGTTCTTACCAATCTCAGTGATATGAGCCAGTGCATTGCAGGTGGCCATTACTCTTGTACTGTATTGACAGTAAAGATTAATAAGTTACATTTAATGCTGAGGGACCTGAGCATCATACTAAAAGTTTCCTTGTGCTCTAAAGGTTACCAGACCTAGAAATACAGTTTTGTCATCCCATGCATCTTCAGTCTTATGATTCATGAATTAAAGTAGAATTTAATGTCTTTCTAATGAGGTCATACCTAGCAAAAGTGTAGTTCATATTTCAGCAAATTAAATGTGTCTGAAAACCCATGACTGATCATTTAACCTCTTCCTTGGTAGACATATGTTCCATATCGTGATAGCAAAATGACCAGAATCCTTCAAGATTCACTAGGGGGTAATTGCAGAACCACTATTGTTATTTGCTGTTCTCCATCTTCTTACAATGAATCTGAAACTAAATCTACTCTTCTGTTCGGCCAAAGGTGAGTAAATGACTTAATAGGAATAAAGGCAGAATGAGAAATAAGTACGTTGCTCTATTAAGATTCCTGAACCAAATTAATTAGAATGTTTACTTCCTTTGTGTAATTCTTCAGTGTATACATGGCTAAGTGTTGTGATCTGTCTTGTCTCATAATATATAAATAAAAATCCTTAAACCAGCCAGGATCCTGAAGAATGTATTTTCAGGAGAAGCATATAATTTGGTTCAAATTGTGGTTTAATGTATAATCTTGAAGGTCTATAAGTACTTCCCTATCCCCTGCCCTCCCTCAAGTGGAAGAAGGTAGGAAGGGGCTCTCCCCTGGTATGTTGAATCCTTTATTTGCCAGGAGAGCCTGTTCTCTGGTCTGTGTCTAACACTCCCGTAAACTTTGAAATCATACTTGTGAATTCCTGTGTTGTTTGTAACTGAATTTGTACATACTCATTTCCAATTAGGTATTTTATTAGGTAGTTTTTTTTACCATTCTATTATTGTTGCTGCTTTGTTATACTCCAGTTACTGACCACTAGATTGAATCACATAATTTAGTGGAGCACATTACTAAACCAGTCAGTGTTTTGCTAGCCCATCTGGTCTTTGATGTTAGTGTGCCTCTTCCACTTCAGTCCAACAAGATAGTTTCCTACTGGTCTTCTCTGAGAAGTTTTGTATTATGGAAAATAGACCAGATTAGAAATCTGGCAGAATACAAATAGTTAGTGAGCATGGAGTAATGACTGCATTCTGCAGCAGTGGAGGTTTTTGGTTTCCTTTTAGAAAGTAGGAGGTCTTTTCCTTTTATTTAGTGAATGAGCTACTGGAAATTGTCTTCCAGCCACAGCTATGTAGTTTCACTGCTGTATGCTCTTGATGTCTTCAGGAGTTAACATTCCTGTCTCAGCCAACTACAGTTAGTGCATTATAATAATTCAACTTCTTAGGGATATCAAATTTATGCTGAAGCTCCCAGCTGTAGTAACTGAAGGCTATGTAATAGTCATATAATATAGTAGGAAATGGTATCTCTTTTGGTAGTGATGTCTCCCTAGAATTTTGCAGAAGGGTACTTATAGGAGTCAGTGCAGGGCAAGAGAGATGTTTAACTGCTGTTAAGCTTTTTTCCCGTTCTGAATTTTGGAGGGGATATTCATTAGTAGAAGACCAAACAGGAAAACTACTGAGATAAATGAGGTATGGCACTAAAGTGATAACCATACATTACTTCATGAATATATTATCAGTGCCTGTAGTTTTGTCTCCAAGCCTAATTTAATGGAATTCACCTGAATGTAGAGACTCACATCTGCTTGTAGTAAGTACCTGAATGTAGAGACTCACATCTGCTGTTAACTAAGTAGCTTGTAACACCTTTTTGGTTAGTGGAGATCTAGTAACTGGACTTTAGGTTAAAATGAGCTGTTTCTTAGATAAGCCAGATGGTTTGCGTGCTAGAAGTGTCCTCTCCATTGGACAGTGTTTGCTAGATGGGGAATACTATCCTTTGTTCAAAACTGTGTACAACTGTCCTGACCTCAGTTCTTTCAGATGAAGATATGCAGCTTAATTTTTCCAACTCAATCAGCTTGAGA
The DNA here is from genome assembly GCA_013400575.1 of Peucedramus taeniatus. Taxonomy (NCBI): domain Eukaryota; kingdom Metazoa; phylum Chordata; class Aves; order Passeriformes; family Fringillidae; genus Peucedramus; species Peucedramus taeniatus. Next base: position 267,853 of record WBNO01008125.1, on the reverse strand, counting down.
TTTCTCAGCTTTCCAAAAGTTGTGTTGGTCTGTCCTTTGACAGTTGTATCAATCCAATTGAAAGAATAGTAACTTGACAGGGAATAGAAATAAGATTTTGGAAGAGATGGGAATGTTTAGGTTTTCACTAGTGGTATGTGAACATGTTATTTAGTAACCTTTAATTCCTTTCTTTAAAAATGAAGTTTCAGAGCTTTTTGCTTTCTCTGTGTAGAGCAAAGACCATTAAGAACACAGTTTGTGTCAATGTGGAGCTCACTGCAGAACAGTGGAAGAAAAAGTATGAGAAGGAAAAAGAGAAAAACAAGACTCTGCGTAACACCATACAGTGGCTGGAAAATGAGCTCAACAGATGGAGGAACGGTGAGAAGCAGTTATATTACTATTCTGCAAACTTTAGGCAAGACAACACACACTGGATTAGTCTTTAGGCTACCAGAAATAGCTAAGAGCACTATGCAAGGCAGTAATAAGGATGTTAAAGCTATAGTAGTAAGTCAGCTTTGGAACGTGATATTTTTTGCTTTATTGCAATTGAAATAACTTCTAACAATCATGTTATAACAAAAACGTCTGAAAGTGTATTCCTGTTAGATTGTTCAGCACTTGGTTTTCTAGCAGGACTAAGTTTACTCACATTGTAAAAAAATTATTTTGGGGGACAAAAAACTGATACTATTTATAAGTGCAGAAACTAAGTAAAATGTTTTCTCTGGTTTGGTTTTCTGATTCAAAATAATATCACAAGATCTTGCCCTCATTTAAAACTCAAACATGTGAATAGGCAAAAAACCCACCCAAACCCCAGAGTTGCTGACAGTACCAGATATGTGCCTGTTAATTCTTCCTAAATGATTAACTTTTTATCAGTTCAAGTTGCTGGCAAAATGCAACTTAATAGTGAAGCCATAAATTCAGGAAAAGAGAACATAGGTCATACAGATATACTCTGGAGTTTAGCAGCTGTAGATGATTTTGCAATCTGACAACTGCATCACATCGTGATACAAATCTGAAAAAAAAATGGGTTTGGTGAAATAGGTTTGGTAAGATGTGGGGTGTTTTTTTGGTTTTTTATTGTTTTTTAGAGCTGGCATGAGGCCAAACCTGAAATATCAGTGTTCTGAAAGAACTATACTTAACATGAGATACTGGAGTGGTAGAAAGAGCCTGTACCTTCCAAGGACTGCATAAAATGTTTTGACTAAAGCACTAAGGAATTTAGTTTAATTTACCTGAGAAGTGCCTTGGCATGTGGTGTTTTCTTCTCTGTGAAGTTCAAGTGTTCTCATCAGAAAAATGTTTATGAACATAAAAAGATAAAAGTGTAACTGAAAATAATTTAAATTAGAAGCAGAGCAATGTAAAAGTAAATGTGGCTACCTAGTAAAACAGTGCCAAGGGAGAGAGAGAATTTTATATTTTCTGGGAAAGTTAGGTGACTTTCTGGAAGATAAGGTTTGATGTGTAATTTGGAGCTCATTGCAGAGTAACTGGGTGAAATACGATGTTTTGTGGTAAGCAGGAAATAGTCTGGATGATCTAGTGGTCTTTTTTGCCAAGTAATCTGCTGAACTCAATTGCTTATTAACTGTGTAATACTGTTAGTAGGAAATATGTAATACTTTTCAAGGGTAATTTTGTGGGAAAATATGTCATGGCTAACTGTACTAAAATTAAGTTTACTTTTAAGGGGAGACTGTACCAGTTGATGAACAGTTTGACAAGGAGAAGGCCAACTTAGAAGCTTTTGCAGTGGACAAGGATATTACTGTTATTAATGATAAACCAGCTACCACAATTGGAGTAACTGGCAATTTCACTGATGCTGAGAGAAGGAAATGTGAGGAAGAAATTGCCAAACTTTACAAACAACTGGATGACAAGGTATGCCATTCTTACTTAATGTAAGATCTCTTGAAAATATATTATTGTGTAATATGTCTTCAGCATTCTCAGGAGGAGAAGCCAAGGGGCAGGTACAGATCTCTTCACTCTTGTGACCCAAGGGAGTGGCCTGAAGTTGTGTCAGGAAAGGTTTAGGTTGGATATTAGGAAAAGGTCCTTCACCAATCAGAGGGTGGTTGGGCACTGGAACAGGCTCCCCAGGGAAGTGTTCACAACACCAAACCTGACAGTTCTGGAAGCCTTTGGATAATGCTCTCGAGCACAGGGAGTGACTCTCAGGGTGTCCTGCACAGGGCTGAGAGTTGGACTTGATGATCCTGGTGGGTCCCTTCCAACACAGCTTATTCTGTGATTCTGTATTTAATTTGCCAATATTCATTTGTTAGCTCAGCTTAAGTATTTGCTGGGGGTGCTTCCTCTTAATTCTGATTAAGAGAAATCAGAGTTGCCTTATCTGGTGCTAAGGGAGTATCGTTTGTTAGCTGGAAAATGATGGATGTGGGAAAATGAGTAATTTTAAGATAAAATTTTTTTCTTTCCATGTTTTGGATATTTTATTTGAAATAAATAATCTCAAATTTAAGCAGTAGTACTGTATTTAGAAAATATATTAAAAAAATAGAAAAATATTTTAATTAAATAATTATTGTTCCTTGGAAGTTAGAGCAGTTTGGAGAAGACTTGCAAAAGCACAGGTATAAGACTTTTGTCTCTGAAGCATGGCTAATTACATGTACATAGGTAAGAGCCAGGTTAAGAGCCTAATGAATCAACCAGTGAAAAGAATTGCTTTTTACTTTTATTGCTTTGTTGTGTAATTATCTTGGAATAGGGAAAAGTTAGATACCTAATGTCTGCTGTCTTTTTTTTTTTTCTGAGTGGTATTTGTCAGTTTAATGAACACAGTCTTATTTCAACTGCAGGATGAAGAAATTAATCAGCAGAGTCAACTAGTAGAAAAACTGAAGACACAGATGTTGGATCAGGAAGAGGTGAGTTTTGCTCTTGCATCTATATTTTATTTTCATTTGTCTTTCCTTTAAAGAAATTGGTAGTATTTGGAATGGGTCACAGTTTATGACCAGGGAGTAGAATGACAGCTTACTCCTGCACAATAGTTCTCTTCTATGCCTTATCTGAATGCTCTGCCTGTTCATTCCTCCCACCTGCACTGTGCTGATAGCCAAACTTAAGCCAGCTTTACTTGGATCTTAAGTATCCATGAAGATTGAAAGAATTGAAGTATTTTATGCAAGGACAGCCACAGTTGTCTTCCCTATGCAAAGTTAGCAGGTTATCAAAACTGAAGGTAAATTGATTTAATGTAAGAAATCTGTTTAAAGGTTTACTTCTGGTCAGTTGCTGTACAGAGAGAGAAGGGAGAGGAGGGAAATGCATTGGTTCACAATGAAAAAGGGGGACTAGGCTACTGTTGAATCTAATTTAAATAAATAAATCTGCTTTTTTAGCAGTTGTACTCTTTGTCTAGTTATTCTTCAGCAGGTAACAGTGTTAAAATGCTGGAAGTTCAGTCCCTCGACTATTGATAATTTCAGATTCATGAGTAGTGTCCAGTGGCTTTTTTTGAGAACTTGAAATAGTCCATGTACATTTCTAGTTGCTACTCCTATACATCTTTATTTGTAATCACTTCAATTTTTAAGATATTTTAAAACTTAAAGAGCTGTGAATATAGATGGTAAACTTAGTTGTTCATTATATTCTGTTCTTGGTATCCTTATTGCATGAAGCTAGTCACTAGGAATGTAGATATAAGCTATTGTACAACTAAAAGCATTAATAAAATTCAAGATATGTGTGGAATTTTCTTCATGATTATTTATTGCTGTATTTTTATTAAACCTCTAACAATATTGCAGCTTCTGGCATCAACCAGACGGGACCAAGACAACCTGCAAGCAGAGTTGAATCGCCTTCAGGCTGAAAATGATGCTTCTAAAGAGGAAGTGAAAGAGGTGTTACAAGCCCTTGAAGAATTAGCTGTCAACTATGATCAGAAGTCTCAGGAAGTAGAAGATAAGGCAAAGGAATATGAACTGCTTAGTGACGAACTCAATCAAAAATCGGTATGAAATTGGGATAAGAAATTACTGACAATCTTCAGTGTGACTTTCTTGCCTTACCTGTATTTCTTAAAGTAATTTGAAAGTATTTCAGGGGAAAATGACATCCTAAGTTTAAAACCTACTTCGTTTTTGCAGGGAATGATTATCTAAAGCCTGTAAGCTTAAGAAAAAATGTATGGTGATTATTGACCTTGATAGTGCTTGTCTTTTTAATGCCTGTGGCATTTTACTACCTGAAGAGTGGTAAGAAATATCCTAGGTGTCAAAACTTAGAATTAGAACTTCAGAATTAGTCAGAACTTCAGAATTATCCTTAGGTGTCAGCACTTTCATTACATGCTGGTTTTGTTTGTCTCTCTGGTGCAGTTGGGGAAATCCTGACTTAAGAATCTGCTTCTTCCAATCTTGAAGTTGCAGTGAGCTTGCTACAGTTTTTCTTGAAAGGAATGTGTATTTTCCTGCTGTGTGTTTGGAATGTGAATAACTTACCTTGATGCCTTCAAAAATAAGCAGTTTGGTTTACTTTCTGAAAGGAGTAGTTGAGGACGTATTCCACAAGATAAGCCTTGTTAAAATACAGATGCAGCATGAGTCTCACAAGCTACTGTGCACCTCCTTACATACCTGCAGAGTTTCTGAACTGACAGTTTTGATAGTCAGTTATTTGGCAGACCTCAGTCGGTTTTCAGTAGTTAATACTTTACCTACTGTCCTAAAATTCTAAGTATTGGAAAGGGTCAGCATGTTTGCTGGCATTGCAGACAGTATTAACGGCACAAGTCTCAGTCTCCTCTGTTCTTGAAGATGATAATAAGAGGTTCTGGGTCTTCTAGTGGCTGTGGCTTTCAGTTTTCAATTAGTAAGATTTGACTTGTTAGAACACTAATGATGTAATTGAAGTTCACAAGATCATGAAACTTCTCTTTAAACTACTGAGTATTCTGAACTGGGTAATTTTTACTGGTAACTTACATTACTTGAAGATTGGCCGAAAGTCAGAGACTTATGAAAATCAGAGTCTTACTGAGCAGCGTTTAAAATCTGTTAGAGTAGGCTTGCTGTGTGTGTTTATGATTCTGAAGTGTATGGTTTGTTTTTTGCTGGGTTCTTTTTTTGTTTGCATTATTGACGTAGTTTTTAATTATAGGTAGTGATTCTAGATATTATAACTAACATCCACTGAGTGTCATAAATTACTCAATCTGAAAGAAAGCAACTGTTCAGAGGTGTCATAAAATTGACATCCCAAGTGACATGCCAGTTACTGCATGGCACTGCTAATCCATGCAGTAACCATCCTTTGGCATCTTTGCCTGAAATTTTCCTGCTGTAAAACTTCCAGTGTTTTTTTAAAACTGAACAACAAATAGCAGACTCTTGAGCATGCGAGGTGCTGAGCTGCAGCCACTACAACCACAGCAGCTCAAACCAGCTGAAAAAGTGCGCAAGTATAACTGTTGTGCTTATGAAATGTCGATACTGGAAGAGTTTTCTCATTTTTTGATTGGCAAGTAGGGAAGAGTGAAGAGCTCTACAGATAAAGCAGAAATTGTTTTAATTTACCAAAATATGGTGAAAAGTGTTAGACTTGCTGCCCATTTACCCTTTTTATATAAATGTGATTCCTTGCAATATTTAATTGTATATAACTCTAAATGCTGTTCAACAGTGTTAACACTAATTTTGCTGCAGAGTTTTAAGATTATATTTTGTGAGTTGAAGGTCTCTGTCCCCAGTGCTTTTTAGTTCTTTCAGAAGAAATGCTGGCTCTCTGTAAATAGTATGAAACTAGTTCCAAGAGCAAGAGTGTGTTTTGTTTAATCAAGGGTAACTTCTTTTACTATAGGTCACTTTAGCCAGTATAGATGCAGAGCTTCAGAAACTTAAAGAAATGACCAACCATCAGAAGAAACGAGCAACAGAAATGATGGCCTCCTTACTAAAAGATCTTGCAGAGATTGGAATTGCAGTAGGAAATAATGATGTCAAGGTAAGAGTTAATCACTGCTGTCTTCAGTGCCAGGTATTAAACACATGCATTGTGGATAGGTGGGGGCATTTTCTTAGTATGGTAAAAAATACCACCATAGGAAGCTTCATGTATATTAATAATTTGGACATAAGCTTCTCCATTGCTTACATTGTGACTCAGTCTGGTCCCAGATAGAATTGTTTATGCATAGGCAAGGAAGAGCAGGCATGGTTTTTTTCTGAAGGAGTGTTCTCATTCGTGTTATCAAACTGCTGTATGAAGTGGTTTTAATCAACAGCATTGACTTGGGAATCTAATATTGACCTACAGTGATGATTGGGATGGTACTTGTATTTAAAACAGCATGAGGACATGGCATAAAAGATAAGTCTAGAAGATGGCTATAGGGCAAGAATGTCAGCAGTATTAGAATTCAATAGTGAATTGTATTTCCTTCTTAAAGCAACTCATTGTCTTTGTGCAAACTTCTGAATAATCAATCGGAAAACTTAAATGCCAAAGTATAAGAGTTTTTTTTTTTTTTTCCTAAGTTCTATGGTTATCAGTTGAGGCTGGGGATGTGTCCTGGGCATTAAGATGCTCCAGTGCACTATTAATTCACTTTTATGTGAGCTTTTTAAATGTGCTATTCCATCCTCTTCAGCAGCCTGAGGGAACTGGCATGATAGATGAAGAATTCACAGTTGCAAGACTGTACATTAGCAAAATGAAATCAGAAGTGAAAACAATGGTGAAACGTTGCAAACAGTTAGAAGGCACACAAGCTGAAAGCAATAAGAAAATGGAAGAAAATGAAAAAGAGTTGGCTGCCTGCCAGCTCCGGATCTCACAGGTAAATATTTCTCTACAGTGTACCATTTTCTTTATAAATTGAATTCATTAACCTATCGGGGAAAAAAAGTTCCAGGATTTTTTTGGCACATAACAAAGCACGCTGTGAGTGAACATAAGACTCAGCTCTTTCCTTAGTACTCTCATCAGATTGGATGCTTCTAAGTAATGCAGCATGGCAGGATGTCAGAATTCCTGCAATGTATCTGTAGCCTGCTAATGCTTTTGTAGCACTTGTGTTAAATACTGGAACCCATGTATTCTCCATCACAGGATTCTTTACAAATACAAGTCTTACAGAAGCAGTGGCTAGTGGGCACTCTGCCTGCTAATGCCCCAAGCTGGAGGTGGGAGAGGTAATAGCAGAGTAAAATTCCAGGAGCTTTGCATAGTGGATTAAATTTATTTCTAATGTGAGAAAGGCCCATTTAATGTGATTGGTGGAAAAGATAAGTAATGTGAGTTCTAACACTTCTGAAAACTGTCATCTAGATACACAGTTTAATATTTCTGTATTTTTTCATACAGATAATAATCTTTTTTTAAAATCAGGAGATGCACAATTCAGGGCAATCTTCTAAACACAGTGGGCCTCTCTTGCCTCTGTTAGTATTTAATGTTCTAAATATCTCTTCTCCCAGCCAAAAATGTATTTCATTCCAATCCAGAATAAGGACATTGTCTTTAAGGCTACATTACAGATCTACCTGAGTAGTCATGTTCTTCTAAGAGTCTAGTTGGCACCATTTTTGTTTTGAGATGAGGTTGCTCGTTGTGTAAAAAAATAAGTATGAACAATTTATGCAGATGTAATTCCATGGTACCTGGTTCCAAAGTAAATGAATCTTTTCATTCCTCAAGCATGAAGCCAAGATCAAGTCACTGACTGAATATCTTCAGAATGTGGAACAGAAAAAGAGGCAGCTGGAAGAATCTGTGGATTCCCTTAATGAAGAATTAGTTCAACTCCGAGCACAGGGTAGGACTTGCCTCCCTACACCCCACCCACCACCACCATTTTAACAATATAGTGATAAATAGGGAATTGCTCTGTTCTGTTTAGGTTGAAAGGTAGAGCTATAGAAAGGCTTTTTGCTACTGAACATCTAGAATTAATCCATGGTAAAACATGTTTGCTGTTTGAAAGAACTGTTATTGATAGGATTAAAGATGTTACTAATTTAATTAATTTTTATGGTGGGAGGGGACTTTTTCCAAATTGTAAGGTGTCAGCAAGGGGAGGGGGGAAAAAAAATTAATACCATCATCCATGTGATTGCATAGATACCTGGCTGAATTGTTTTTTGTTCTCTATACCTTCTAGAAAAGGTCCATGAGATGGAAAAAGAGCACTTAAATAAGGTTCAAACTGCAAATGAAGTCAAGGTAAGTCAATTGCATTGTTTAAAAAAGGAGACAAAGCTAACAACCTAAATCCCTAGAGTGAAGTCTGGTGGTAACTCGGCACATTTAATATGTTCTGTTTTTTTCTAATAGCAAGCTGTGGAGCAGCAAATTCAGAGCCATCGTGAGACACATCAGAAACAGATCAGTAGCCTGAGGGATGAAGTTGATGCAAAGGAGAAGCTCATCACTGAGCTTCAAGAGTAAGTACTTGTCTTTATTTTAGTGGCACCAAAAGTCTCTGGGCAGGACAAGTAGAGAAACACAGTACAGTGGAAAGAAGTGCTGAGAGTTTCCTCCAGAACTGTCCTTCTGTCTTCCATTTTGTTACTGAATGGGCTGTCTGAGAGTTTCAGCTGATAAAATACTTACTTTCTGTGTTCAGCCAAAACCAGAAGATGATGCTTGAACAGGAGCGTCTGAGAGTCGAGCATGAGAAGCTGAAAGCAACTGATCAAGAAAAAAGCAGAAAACTTCACGAGCTGACGTAAGTGATAATGATGCATAAAACAAATGTGTTTGGGGATGCTTATTCTACAAACTAGTGACCTAATATGATGCAGTGCCTCTCACTTTGTCATATGCTTGTTAAAGAGGCCTTCTTGAACCTTTTTTAAAACCTTTGCACTGCGTGAATACTTTGAATAGGTTGTAAAATTATGAAAGGTGTGAAGGCCACAACTGTTTTTTTTTGTTATTATGCTGTGGATTGGAGTAATTAACTTTTCCGTTTGCATCTAAGTATTGAATTCTGTAAGACTGCAAGTCTTGTAACAATTCCGCTTACTCTTTTTATGGTTCTTGTGTTCCCTTAATCTTTTTATTGTTCTTATGTGATTTAACTTGTTAGGTGGCTCTAATTGGTTTATTATTAAAATTAAACAGTTGCATGCTTCATTGATTAACTAAATACAATGTATTAGTGAATTAGAGACTCGAAAGTTAGTTGCAAAATGGAATTATATTCTGCTTGTAGGTAAGTATCCAAGTCAAGCTGGAAAACAGTTCTCAGCTTCTAGAAATCTGACCTTAATCTCCTGGAAATCTTTCTAAGTGTATCAGTTGTAACCCCTTTCTGGTGCATACAGATTTATCTTTACAGAAGCTAAAAAGACATTATACTTAAAAGTACTTTTTGAAAATTGCTTTTTGGCTATGTTTAAAACACATACAGTGGTTTTCAGGGGTTTTTATCATGGTATTTGAAGTAATCAGAGGGACTTGACTGATCTGTGCTGGTAATCAAGAAGCAATGCTTGCTATTTTTTTTTTACTTTTTTTGTTTATCTTGTTTAACTGACTGAAATTAACAGTACTCTGGTCTTGTGATTCTATCTTATTTTGATTTATTTATATGCCACAATGATTACAGAACTTGCATTACTACAGTAGGTTTTCTTGTCTTGTAAGATTTGCTATACATACCACGTTATTGCCTTTTATTTCAGTTTGTAGGCTCAGTTATATCTAGCACTGACCACTTCAAAGCACCTGCTGTATAGGAACATTCCTCTTCAAAAGATTTGCAAAGAAGTTCTAAAAATCAGTTTTGTATTCTGTGTCCTCCCCCAGACTTTTTGAATCCAGTTATTGTCCACTGAATATCATAAATGTGCATGGCAAATGACAGACCAGGAACAATGCAGATTATTCACTTTAATATTTCAATTTGAAGTTGTATAAGATGCCTGGAACTACTTATCCAGAGACACCTGGAAAATAGGATAGTGACATTATTTAGAATACTTTATTAGATCAAATGTTTGCTTATTTAACGGTGAACTAGTAGTGAAACTGACTGAGTGAAGAGAAATTCCAAGAGGAAAAGAAGCTTTTTTAACTGCTTAATAGGAACACTTAGTTTTCGTGCAGTCCTTGGCTGTTCTATTCTAATCTCAGGTCCTGAAAAGAAAAGTCTGCATTTCTTTCCTGTATTGTCTGATCTTGGTAACTGTACTGACTTGTAGTTCTGAGAGAGATCATTTCCTGTGCAGAAAATGCTTTCACATTAACTGGCAAGACAGCAGCTCTGTACAATGATAATCATCAAGTTCTATTCCTGTACACTGACACTGTTGTTTCTGATGCTGATTTGCCAATGTGTTGAGGGTGAGGTGTTAAAGTAAACAAAGAGAAAATTTTTAATCTGGCACATGATACTTATCTCAGCTGGTCAGAGCTAAGAACATTTGTAGGATAAGATCTCCCCAAATGTTCACTCCGAAGCTGACTCTGAGAGTCTTGTTTTTTATTATTCTAGTAACTTTTATAATTTATGGATCTGAATGTACTTGTTTGTATTCAGTGTTAGAAGTACATCCCTCTTCCTTTTGCAGCTCCCCCAGTCCCACCCCCATGCCATACAGATTTGAGTGTCATCTGTTGGTTACGTCTTTAATTTACAACTTTAACCAGAAGACTTTTTTCATTTGTACCATACAGTGTTAATTACTCTAGTCCTCTAAAAGAAAATTTCTAATTTTTCTAGGATATTTCAGGAATAATTTATTCTCTTTTAGGGTTATGCAGGACAGACGGGAGCAAGCGAGGCAAGATTTAAAGGGTTTGGAAGAGACTGTGGTAAGATAGTCATAATATAATCCAAAGCAAATGTCAATATTTGTCTTTTTTTTTTTTCTTTCAGAGTTGGTTTGGGTTGTTTTGTTAATTTCTTGTCCTTAACTGTAGGCAAAAGAACTTCAGACTCTTCACAATCTTCGGAAGCTGTTTGTTCAAGATCTGGCTACTAGAGTGAAAAAGGTAATGTGATGCTGTAGTTAAACTTGTTGTTTCTTAGAATGCTGCATGAATTTTAGTTTAGAACTAAATTAGGAGCTGATGTTTATTTCGTTTAATTTTTCTGGCTTGATCTTAATATGCAAGTTCAGATTTGTACTCAGCCTTCTGTCTCTCTCCCCATGCCTTTGTTAATGCAGAGTGCTGAGATCGACTCAGATGATACAGGAGGCAGTGCTGCACAGAAACAGAAGATTTCCTTCCTTGAGAATAATCTTGAACAGCTTACAAAGGTTCACAAACAGGTACAGTGAGACTTCATTTCACATTTTAATTAAACTACTCCAGGTCCATTATTATAGAGGCAACTGCCTATTGGTCATAAAAGAACTTTTATAAGAAAATACTTCTACATCTTAAGTGTGTCTCTTGATACGGGAAAACTTTAGTGTATTATTTTGTAGCATAAGTTAATTAGCTATGTTAAGTACTTGTGGGTGTATAACAAAATAGCTGCATTTAAACAGAATGGGATCCAAGTTCTTGTTTAGACTGCATATATGCACCTAAGGGCTGTTTGCCTGTCCCAGATGGAAGAGGTGTGTCTGTTGGGTAGCAGGTTCTTCCACAGTAACTGATTTTTCAAATTACAGTCTCAATGTCACTGACCTCCATAGGTTTACTAAAAGCTTAAGCAAAGTTAATATAGTAACCCTTGAGCTTTGCCTCTTTAAGGGTGAGAAGGGTATTTGGTTAGCTCTCCCTATGAAGAGAGATACCAAGAAAATAATCACTTCTGGTTTTGTAGCTGGTACGTGATAATGCTGATCTTCGCTGCGAACTTCCTAAACTGGAGAAGCGACTTAGAGCTACAGCTGAAAGAGTTAAAGCTTTGGAGTCTGCACTGAAGGAAGCCAAAGAGAACGCTTCTCGCGATCGCAAGCGGTACCAGCAGGAAGTAGATCGTATAAAGGAAGCTGTAAGATCCAAGAATATGGCCAGAAGAGGACATTCGGCACAAATTGGTGAGTAAAGAATCCCCTGCCCCCTAAAGCTTCATCTCTCCTACTATTTTTTGTTTTGTTTTTGTGTGCATCTTTCAGCTCTCATTAAAACTGCACATATCAGTGTGATCTATTTTCTACTGTGAGTTGTATTTTGGTTAACAGGCTGTGTGTGGAGGTGGTACTTTATGGTTGTTTGGCTTTTTATTCATTTTAAATGGCTTTGGAAAAGGCTTAGCAACCTAGAATTCTAGCCTGAATATGTTACATTTCCTAGAAGAGACAATACACCACATGTAAGTCTTAATCTCTTAGATTATTCCAATTTCATTCCTATTTCTAAGACTAAATAGGTATTTCAAGGAAACAAGAATGATTAAGCCATCACCTTCAACAATAACAACAAAATGGACCTGATCTTCTGGTGCAGAGGAGCAGACAGAAACCCACAATATTCAAAGATCCTTAATTACCTTTTCAGTTCTTTGTTCCAAAACATAGAGTATCCACTGCCCTCTCTAGGGGAAAATAACAGAAAAACAGATAAGAAAGGTGGAGGCAAAATAGTTATATTCTTTTGCTCCTCCATCTGCCATTGCTCTGTTGAGTGGTGAGGGCCAAGAAGGTGTGTGACCTGTGGAGAACTTAACTGTGCACATTGCATTAGAGCTGTAGAACTAAAGGACTTCAGTCATCAATACACTTCTCTTAAATGTTCGTGTGACTAAAATGAGCATTGCGGTTAAATTTTGATCATATTCTGCATGTCTGCAAAGAGCTGTTGCAAAATAGTTTAAATTTTTTGGTCACTTGAAGTTGCAGCTTGCAGACAGGTGCTTTTCTGTCTTAATTTTCTCTCAAGTGGTCTCCAAGAAAACACACAGTTCTCTAGTGAGCTCACTTGAGGTATACAGCCTTTTGTGATTAATTGTCTAGATGGACTAGTCATGTCTTCCTGGAGATCAGTTTCCTATAAGGCAGTAATTGAGAAGTGTTTCTCTGCTGCAGCTGCTGCCTGTAGGTTCTTTTTCACCTGCTGAAATTTTAAGTGCTTCTCTTTATTATTACAGAACTTTGTAGAGTCCTACACATACATTATGTGTGTTCTGTTAACAGCTAAGTGCAAAACTGATAGAAAATGCAATTTATTAGGTGTATGCAGCTTATGAACAACCTGTCGAAGCTACTGGGTTTTTACTTTGGCTATAGAGCAAGTTTTATTTTTATGTGGCGGTAGGTTGATGATGCAGTGATATCTGTGGAGTGTTGGTACACAGAACCTGCAGAGAGAGTAACCAGTGACTTTATCAATCAAGTAGATGTGGGAAGGACAGCAAGTGTAATGATTCCTTACTCTCAGGAAGCTGTCTAATGTTGTGTCTTATTTGAGTTCATATTGCCAAAAAAAAGGATTCACAGAAGGTAATACATTAGGTGGGACAGATAATTCTTGTGAAGATAATCTTTATCAGAAGCTTTGCAAGCTTTAACAGGGAACGGTAAAAGCAAAACCTTGTCTGTTCCAAGGTTTGTTGTAGTTGACACTAATCTGTTATGTTCTCAGAATGCCATTCTCTAAACTTGTTTTCTTATTCAAAGTGCATTCAATTGTGACTATTACATTTGGCTAATGATATCAGTAAATTTGAATAATCCAAGATATTGTTGTGTACATACTTGTAAGTCACATTTCTTGTCATGCAGCTAAGCCTATCCGCCCTGGCCAGCATCCAGCAGCTTCTCCAACTCATCCAAGTGCAATTCGTGGTGGAGGCGCGTTCACTCAGAACAGCCAGCCAGTTGTGCTGCGTGGAGGTGGACGGCAAGACAAAGTGTAAGTTTGTCTTGTAGCACTTCTTAAAATGTGTGATCAAACTACTTTGTGTTAGGTTTATTACAGTTCGTTCTGTGGCATAAAGTCACTTGAATAGTCAGATTAACTCATCCTTTACAGAATTATATAGCCAGTGGAATGGTATCATGTACACCTGACTAAAGATGATGCTGCTTCTCTTCTAAAATGTGTTTGCTGTAGAAGGGTAATTCTGATGGTGTTCTGTGGGAGTAGAACAAAATGTGGGAACAATCAATTGGAGATGGTTACCAGTCAAAGACAGTAGCCACTGTTTGGGAAAGGAGTGAAAACATTTTAAATTCTTTTGGCTTGCTAGTATATTTTAAAATATGGTTTTCTTCAGGAAAACATTCAGTGATGAAACAAAATTTACCATATTTTTACATGTTATTTATTTACTTATTTATTTTCTTACTGTGTTTGCACACTGCTTCATGCGTCAGTGATTTGGCATTTATTTAACAGAAGAATTCATGTCCTCATCCAGTAAACTTAAAATGTTAGCTTAGCTAAAATGCAGTTACAGTAATCAAAGTTGAATGTGCACTTAATTTAAAATATCTCTACTCTCCAAAGTAATTACATGTTGCATTATATTTACTATGTTCAAGTTGCTTTACGGAATCATCTCTTTTATTAATTAATATCTGCTTTATAGTTGGTTGATCTGTTGTTCACCTAACAGTAATGCTTTACTTTATATTCTCTGTTGTCATCTTCACTTTTGAATGTGTCTATAAATGTCTTCTAAACATTCCCTTAGTAAATAATCTGCATCTTCAGTTTGAAATGCATCTAAAATGGGGTGGGTTGCTTGAAATCTGGGTGCTCCTCTTCTGAAGGGCTCCAGAGCAGCTTATGTGAATCTTGTTTCTATTTGTTATTTTCATTAGCTGACTGACTTTTCCAAGCTTTCTCTCCAGTGCAGAGAAAACTGGGCTGTAGTACTAGTCAAAGTACCTGGTTCTGTTCAGTAATGTCTCTTAGTAAATAAGAGGTTGAACTGATGGGTACTTCAGCCTTGAATAACATTTTCCTTGAAGACCAAGGAGTTGCCACTAGCCAGGAAAAGTCATGGGAAATGGAGCTGGGCTATAAGTGGTTTCTGTCTGTAATGTTTACTCCATTACTGCAGTCAAGATTGCATACCCAGTCAGTTTGTGGTGCTGTAAATTCATTGGTAGCAGACAGCATTACTTAAATGCTTTGTGCTGTGTAATTTTTTATTTTAAAGTGGGTTTTTTTAACAAGCACTTATCTAAGTGGTTTAAGAACTGGGCTCTTAAAGGCCGTATAAATAGTGATATGGTCTACTGTAAATGTAAATAACTTTTCTTTTTTGTCTTAACTCTTTTTTTTTTTTCATTTACAGTTGCTGAAAAGTAAATGCAGCGTGAGGAAGATTGGATATTGTGTAGAGGGAGTCATTCCATGACAATAATCTCTCCTTTTGGGGACTGTAGGATTATTTTTTGAAAATTGTATAAATTATACCTGGCCTGTACAGCTCTTCCCCCTTCTACAAATTCTGCTAACTGATTCCCAAAAAAAACCAACTAGAGTGCAATTTTGGCGTCTTGAAAAATGACATGTTACTTAAAGTGTAGCTCTGCTTATTACACAGTTTGTCTTTCATGTCTTAAATTTAGTCTGCACTGTGCCAAGCTGAATGTACGTTGAGAAAAATCTTAGTTCAAATTTTCTAGCTTAATTTGTGTTCATCTTATTGTCTTAGGGAATGTGCAACAGTGTTTAAGTATACTTTCATTTTTATCACTTCACATAACACTACATGTCCCACTGAATTAGGGCGGCACTCTACATTACAGTTTTCTTTTGGAATGCTGCATAGAGCCTTGGAGCTAACTGTGTTTGTCCAGTGTGAGGATCCTGAAGTGCTGGCACAGCTGCCTCGAGGCACCGCAGCACCACTGACCTAAAGCGTTCGGTGTGAGCAGGGCTCTGCAACTGTTATCAGCCAGTAAATTAAATTAAATACTGTACAGGAATAAGAGTAAACCTGAGTTTACAAAAAAGACTTTGGCAATGGATTATCCCATCTGTCCTGTTCCTGCTTCTGCACACAGTACAGTCTGGTGGAGTGAAAACATTCTGCTTCATTCTGATGAGCCTGTCTGTCCATTTGTCTGTATCTGTGAGGGTTCACTTTCGCTATTTTGTAATAGTGAAATGAGGGCAATCTAAGCTGTAACTTTATATTCCACTACATACAGTACTGGAATTTTTGACTAAAATTTTAATTTTCAATTTAAAAAGCCTTTTTCAGCAACAGGCCAATGAATTCAGATACATAAATAAAGGACACAACTTTTTAAAACTGATGTATCCAGAAATGCCAGAGGCATGTGTTTAAAATAACAATAAAATAAAGTGCTACCCTGAATTGTATTTGTAATCCATTTGTAAGTAGGTATATGAAATGTCCAAAGTAGTAGTTGTTGAATATTTTTCTTTTCTTTGCAATAAAGTCCTGTAAAGTGGCTAACAAACTGAAACATGGGGTTTTTGTTTTTTTGTTTGGGGGGTTTTTTTTTTGGTTTTTTTTTTTTTTTTTTTTTTTTTATTTTTTTTTTTTTTTTTTAAGCTCCGCTGCTCTCACTGAGCTGAATCCGGGGTTTAAAGTTTTTTAGTATAATTTACTTAATTTATTCATAGGGTTTAGCCACTATAATTTTTAGAACAGCCTTCTTCTGTATAGAAACTAGTTACCAGGTCTTTAAGGAAGAAGAAACTTAGTATTGCTGGAAGAATTCAGAGTTTTTCAGACCTGGTTGATAAAACTTTTTCTTCTGGCTTGAGTTTTTTGCTGGGTATTCAGTTATTGTGGAAACAGTAGAAACTCTGTGACTGTTCAGACAGCAAATCACTTTCAATTTTTATATTTTAAAATAGGCAAAATATTTATATTATGATGGAGTATAGTCAAATTTTAGATCTTGAACCACTTTTTTTCTATATCTACAGTAGTCTGAATTTTTAGTAGTTTGATTTTTAAAGTTTGAGTGTATCAGATGGAAATCCCACTATTTTGGAGTTTTCAGCTTTTAAGACAGTTTTCTTCACTAAGGCCACCAAACACTCCAAACTTGCAGTTGTTTTAGAGCACAGTTGAAGGCAGCATACTGAGGGAAAAAAATAAACAACAATATTTTGAATTAAATTTCTCATGATGGAATCAGTACTGTCCATTATCTTTCTCAATGTTAACTACAGGTTTTCAGGCCTTCATTTGTCAATGTGCAATCATAAAACAACGCACTCAAATGAAGCAGGATTTTTTTCTCATGCCTGTGAATGGGAGTTTCATTCCTGTAGGTAATTGTCATGGGTTTTGGTGCTGAAAATTGCTGTGTTTAAAAAATTAGATTAAATAGTAACTAGTGTGTAGCTCAGTGTACACCACCTTTTTATATTTAAACTTTTTTTTTTTTTTAACCTTTTATGAAGTTTACCAAGAACTGCCTCTTAAAATGTAAAAAAAGAAAAACACACAACTTTCTTTGCTTTCTAGTTTGGCTGTCATAGGTCAGCCAGACAGGACAATTACTGTATTTTGTAAATGAAAGTATTCAGTTATACAGGGAATGTTCAACACTGCTATTTCAACTTGCAGTCTTTGAGTGGTTCTTATTTTTATGTTCCTCTAGATCATATTTTTAAAAGATGGTTTAGGATAGGAACTTGGTGAAATAATATTTATTTCTGGTGAACAACTAAATTATTTACATAACTTAAATGCTGACTCACTACTGTGTGTAACTCTAAATTTGACATGAGGACAAGTCTACCTGTGGAATCTGATTTAACTTCAGTGCACTTAAGATGCATTAAAACAATTGGTTTGGGGAAGACGCCATATAGTTTTAACTTACCTGCATGCTGTAAATGTATTTGTGTTTAAATAAAGAGGAGAAAAATCTTTGAACTTCTGTGTGCATTTATTCCATTTATTATCTCTACATGTGGTCAGATGTGATGATGCAATGATCTTCTCCAGGTGTGTTGTGTTGTGCATGGGGCTCTCCTGAGTATGGTGTCAGTTGTCTGTGTGGTGATGCTTAAAGTTCTCCTTTTATCCACATGCTTGGACAGTTGTTTCCAGAATCCATGTAAACTTGGTTGAAAAAGGAGTTACCATGACTTATCACTTGCTTTGTGAACCTCTTTTTTTTTTTGTAGGCTTCTTTTCCTTTCCAGGGACTAATTTTTCTTTACCAGTATCTGTAATAGCTGATCCTACTTTTTCTTAATGCTATTGAACTGATGTTTTTTATGGAGCAATGTAGTTATGCAAGGCTGCAATCAACTTCTGGATAATTTCCACAGAAAAAGATTTAGCTAGATGTATAGCTTTGATATATAAATATATACATATATATATATATATAAAGCATAAAGGAGGTCATGATTTAAGTGTGCCAGCACAGTTGCTGTAAAAACAAAGATCTCAGGAGGGAGAAATTGCATCTGTAAAACTGTTCAGCAGTGAGCTGATCTGTACTGTAAAATATATCCTAGTGTGCCCTGTTGACAGAAGATGGCTCAGTCACAGAGCTCCCTTTTTAATAGATCTCTGTATCTGCTCGGGGATGATCAACTCAGACCTCTTTAATTGCAGGCAGCCACTAAGGGATGCTCAGAAAGGAAAGGAAATCTTTCACTCAAGTTTCTTATGAGTAATGGAGTGGTCCAAAATGACACCTGAAAGTGAGCAAAAAATATTACTGCATCTGTGCCAGGGAAAAGCTGTGGTTACCTGCACTGTCAAACCGGTAAGGAATTCTTTGGCTGGCCTAGGTGCCTTCCCCCTTGAATGCGCCGAGGAGTTGTAACACCCATTTAGGAAGTGTCAAAATGAATCACTTTAACATGTGCTATGTGCAAAACAGCCACTTAAGTACGTATTAAGGAAATAATAAAACCTCCCTAAATGACTAAAGAAAACACCTCTGGAAGGTGATCACTGGGGACTGATGGGTACGTCAGAATTTTTGCCTGGGGAATTTTGAGCTCATGAGTCTTCCTGAACTCCGTACGGGGCTGTTCATGGTTTTATCTCTAACCAGCCCTTGCTGGGGCAGTGCGGGGAGGGCAGTTGGAGCCGCTGACTCCTCTGAGTGCTTCACTGCCACAGCTGAAGGGTGACCAGTCAGTCAGCTGCGCTGTCCAGGGTAATGGGCAGAGGAAGGAAAATACAGCACAAAAGAAAATGGCCTGGTTTAGCGTATTTGCATTTGAAAAGGAAAGTAAGAGGCTAATGATTATAGAGGGAAAGCTGAGGCATTGCATAGCGTGGTGTGGCATATCTGCACCCTGGGATGTCTTCCATGCTTGCCCATGGTGTGGGCACAGCGGTGTTGTGGAACAGAGCTAAATCCATCGGCTGTCTCCACCTTCAGTGCCGAGGGAAGTGTTGATACGTACCTGCAGCAAGGAGGGCAGCATAACCCACATTCTCCGCGTTCCTGAATCCACAAAACTGGGCGTGGAAATAACTCGGAGGTGCCGCGGGGTGTGTGTTAAAGAGAGCTATTTCCACAGCTCCTGCTGTGAAGAACAAATGCCTGGAAACCCCTGTCCTGTAAGTCAGCTAAATTGTCTCCTACAGCTGGAGACAAATACACTTCCCAGTTTATAACAACGTATTGAAGATACCTGTGAAGCCACTTGCTGTTTCAGTGGATTCTTGATTTTGCTTTTGTCAGGAGCAGCATTAAAAAGTAAAGGTGAATTAGCTCAGCAAAGTGTAAATGTCGGGCGTTTTCCTGTCTGCTTATCCCCTTTCATCAACAGCCCCAGTTCCATCGGCCAGGGGCGTGTTGTGCTGGCGGGACAGATGTTTTAAGTGATCAGTCATCATCCTATAAACAAGCGAGTATTTGGAGGCCGTTTTGTGATGATCTTCCCTGAGAGGGTGTAAATGATTCTTTGAATGCTTTTACTGCAGGAAATACCCTTCAGCAGAAACCAGGGCAGAGCTTGTTCTGGTTCTGCCCAGGAAGGCTCGGTTCGGCCTCAGCTCACTGCGAGCCTTTCCGTGCCTGCAGCAGCCTGGCGACCGCAGTGCCCGGGGCTGGTTTGCGGGGGGCGGCAGCAGGGCGAGCCTCTCCTGCTGCTGAGGGAAGGGGGGCTCCTGCAGGAGAGGATATCCTCTCACACTTGCTGCTGGGCTGTCGTGCAGAGGCAGCGCTGCTCCTGCTGCTCACACGCGGTAAGAGAGTCCTGGTCCTGTCTCACCAGGCTCAGCCCCTGCCGCCCTTCCCCTTCAGACTGCAGAGCTCCCCTCCGCTGTCAGTGACTTTTCCCTGTGCTGGGGGAAGGGACGAGCTGCCTGCTTTTCCTGAAAGACACTGGTGTTGCTGCTCCTGCAGGTCTGCTTTCCTCTCGGACACCAGGCCGTGTGCTCAGGGTTACACAACAGGACAGGAGCTGAGCCACAGGTCATGGAGAGGAAGGAATGCAGGCCGGGCTGTGGTGGAGTATTAAAGGGTTTGAGTGTGGTTTGTGACACTTTCTAGGTCTGAGGTTCAGCTTGACTTCAGGCCGAATGACGAGTTCCTCCATTGCCGGGGCTGTCATCCTCCCTGCCCAGCAAAGGACTGTTTGTTGATGAGCCTGCCAGGTCGTGATGAAGCGTAAGCCTCACTTGTTACCTCACTGTTCGGGGCACTAAAAACAGAATTGTCCGCCGGGGCTGAAGTTCCAGCAGTGCCGAGCTAGTGAGGGACAGCCAGCACTAACGGGGCCCGCGCAGGAGCCTGCCCGAGGCCTCCCGGCCGTGAGAGCAGGGAGCAATGGGCCCCGCCGGCTCGGTGATCCAAGGATCCACGGCTCCCTCCCTTGGCCCGGGCCTCTGCTCTGCCTTCGGTCCGGGTCAGCCGGGCCCCGGCGCGGTGCCCGTTCAGCGCCAGGGGGCGCGCGGGGCTCCCCCGCATTCCCGGGNCCTGCACCGCTCCCGGCACCGCTGCCCGCCCGCCTGAGCCGCTGCGTCCCTCTGGTCCTGCCGGGAGCCGCGGCCGTGCTGCTCCTTCCCCCTGAGCTGCACAGGACTGAATCCTGGCGTTAAAACCCTGGAAAAAGATGCACGTTATGTTTCTGCATTAGTACCAGAATATCGTGCTAGGCATTTTCCACTCTGTTTAAACCATGTCTTTTTACAGGAAGCTTCTTGGAAATGTCGCAAAATTTGGTTTCTTTATTTGAACTGCAAAATGAATGGTATGAATTAATGGCAGAAAGTCAGACCTGTGCAGTGGGGGAATCATTATCAAATCCACTCGTAGGTGAAGCTTGAGGCATTTTTGTATTTTTCTCTTATTTCCAGCTGACTTGTCTCCATTGATCCACAGACACTTGAGCAGCACAAGAGAGGTGGGAAGAGTCATTCCTGATGAGAAATGGATTTTTTCCTCCCGCGCTCATTATTGCAGAGGACTGTCAGTTTCCCTTGGCAGCCTGTACAATGGGCTTGCTCGCTAATAAATGCAGATAACATTAGATTAACGTTTCATTCCCACAGTGACAAACAGTGGCATCCAATTCCAGTGCAGGATAATTCAATGGCAGCATGGCAGCAGACATGCACCTCGCCTGTTATGGGCTAATCAGAGATGCAGTGTTCAAATTGGACTCACAGCATCCACATAACTTGGAGTGAGTTTATTAATCTTTATTAGCTGGTGAAAATGAGCTGGGAAATGCAAAATGAGAGAATATGAATAATAATTAAAAAAGAGCCAAAATGCATAAAAATAAGCATAAAAGCGTGAGTCAAATCTAATAAAAATTTTCTTTCAACTGTTCGTCTAATTCTAAGTAGAACCTACGCAGGAGCTGTCAGGGGAGGAGAGCTGTATCCACAACTGCAGGGGTGTAAGCACATGTGGACATGAAGAAAAGGATCCTTGGTTCATATGCTGGTAGAAACTGCACTGCCAGCCTGGGAAAGGGTGGAGTTTGGCTTTGTCATGTTCTTGGTCAGAGTTTGGAAACCGAGGACAAAGCAAGGCTGTGGAGAAGGAGACCCAGAGGTATCTGGAAACTGTTGCACCAAAGAGCTCCTGTAGAGAAGAGCAGATTCCCCCTGCAGGGGGACTCCAAGGGCCAGTGGAGGGTGAGCAGAGCCCCCCAGCACCCTGCCATGGTGCAGGGAAGGAGCTCCTGGCCCTCAGGCAAGACCTGGCTCCTCTCTGCTCCTCTTCTGCTGCCTTTGTTCCTTCCTGCCAAGCGGCTGCTGGGCATTCCTTGGGCCCAGCCCTGAGTGCATCTTTCTTTTACAGCACACGTGGGAAAACACTGCAGAGGGAAGTGGATGCTGAGCTTTCTGAGATAACTTGCAAAGAAGAAGAGATTTTGCAAGGACAGGAAATTCAGCCTCCACTTTTACACCAAGCCCTGGGGTTTT
This sequence comes from Peucedramus taeniatus, assembly GCA_013400575.1. Taxonomy (NCBI): domain Eukaryota; kingdom Metazoa; phylum Chordata; class Aves; order Passeriformes; family Fringillidae; genus Peucedramus; species Peucedramus taeniatus. Next base: position 245,610 of record WBNO01008125.1, on the reverse strand, counting down.
GTTCTGCACATCAGCAGTTCTGCAGGAGGGAAAGGACCCGTGGCAGCCTTGGAAAACACAGGGTTCCCCTTTCACTTGTGCTCAGCTTTCTGTGCTGTGTGTTTCTGAAAGGCTATTTTGGTGCATGTGTTCTCTGTGACAGCGATGCTTCAGTTAGTGCTTGGCATAAAATCTTACGGGTGCTAGTTGCTTTTTACTTTTCATCAGATCAAGCATCTCATTCGTGTCCCCTAGAATTAATCTGAGGATTCTCATCACACTTGATTTTTTATTAATGGAAGCTCTTGGAGACACATCTGGCATATTTTATTGATCATAATCTCATGGCTGGAAGCTCATCTTGGTAGCTATAGCAACAGAACTTCTTTTTTTCAAACGTCAACATAGCTCCACAAAAAGTGGAGTAAGGGGGACCAGATAATTTAAATTTCTAGACAGCTAATAACTTCTTCTTCTGTAATAGCTCCTTCTTTAACCAGTTCTGAGATTTCTGATTTGATACAGTAAATAATGGATAGGAACTAAATCTTTCAATGACTACCTCTGCTGTGGAAGCTTGTGAAATGGATGGATGTGGTGCCTCAAGAGTCTTTTTTTGCTGATTGTCCATTGCTCCCATCCTCTGCTGGGCTGCAGGGATCATGAGCAGGCTGTGGGCACAGACCATGGAGGAGCAAGAGTACAGAGCATGTGTTTGCAGCCCTCCCTCTACTATCCAGTCAGGCAGGGGGCCCAAACACTGCCCACAGCAGCAGGGCTCTCTCCTGCTCTCGGGGGTGAGAGGCACTCCCAAAACGTGCCTGGGAGTTAAGATGAAATGATATAGACTGAAATTATAACCTTCTGTAAGTGTGCTCTGATGCCTAAAGACCCCCATGAGGTTGGCACCACCAAGTTTTCTTATTAGAGATTTTCTCAGGTGTCTGCTCAGGCACAAGTGGGACCTGCAGGTGACCTGGCCTGCACTGTGGGATGGCTCTTTCCTCTGCCTCCAGCTCCAGTGTTTGGCTCTGAGAGCACTCCCAGCAGTGTTTCTTCATCCTGCCTTACAGCAGCATCCTGCTAGCACTTGAAAATGGCGATGCTGGGACAGCCAAATAAAGCAGTGGGTGGATGCTGTTGCCTCCCTTCCTTTCCCTTAGGGCTTTCCAGCAAGGCAAGTGGAGAACCACCCTCAGCCTCCAGCCAGAGCAGAAAGTCAGATCCAGCAGCAGCTGCCTGACTTCTTCAGGTCTGCAAGAAGCTGCATGTGGGTGTAACCAGTGTTTCCAAAAGATTTCTAGACATTCAAACCTTCACATCATCTTCTCAGCAATTGAAAGAAAATCGGCCTTTGGAAGTGCTGGAGAGCACAGCCCTGAGAAAATTGCAGAGGGTGAAAGGCAGACTCCTGCCCTGGGGGCTGCAAATGTTGCCGGGTAGGGGCTGGAAAATATTCCCACCAGCTCCCTGGCTGGTGAGCAGGGCAGAACACTTCGGTGTCCCTAACTTGGTCCCCCAACTGGTGATTGCATTCCCCAAGTCCCCTGGGCCACACAGCCTCAGGCAGGGCTGAGGGTAACAAAGGCAGCACCCTGCAAAGGGCCTAGGTGATGATGATGATGAAGATGGTGATGGAAGTCAAACTCACAGCTGGCAGGCAAGTCATTGAGGGGCTCTGCTGCTCTAAATGTCACCTATTTTAACCCCTTCTGTGCAGGCCTGTCCTCAGCCCCAGCAGCAGTGCAGCAGGGGCTGTCCCTGCAGGTGCCCTTTCCACCCAAGGAACCGCATCGATCTCCCTCTCGAAACCCAGGGGGGCTTGGGTTTGGGTCAGTTTTTGTGGGCTTTTTTTTTTTTTTTTTTTTTGGTTGATTGGTTTGTTTTGGTTTTTTCCCATCATCTCTCCTGGGTTCTGTCGAGCCTCCTGCCCCCGGGGCTGGGGCGCTGCCGCTGCCCCCCGGCATTCCCGAGGCGGCCGCTGGTGCGTGCTGATCCCAGCGCAGGTCACCGAGCGGGAACAAGGCGAGGATTGTTCCCCGGAGCTGGGGAAAGCAGGAACGGGAGGCGCGGGGCGGGCAGGGAAGAGCCGCGGTGGCAGAGGGGGAGCCGCGTTTCCCTCGCCCTGCGGAATGCCAAGGGCTGGCTGCTGCAGGGGATGCTGGAATCCGTGCCGAGACCTCGCTGCTGCTGAATGCAAGGGTGACTTGGCACGGGTTGGCGCTGACTTGGTGAAACACGTTTCCCCTGAGCTGCACCCTGGGAGAGGAGATAACCATCGGGAAAATATGCGGCGAGATGCTGCCAGGGGTTTGACACGGCAGAATGTTTGTGCCCTTATGGGTTTCTGCTGGCTGGAGTGCACCTCCCTGCCGGGACAGGTCCCTCACTGCTTTAACACCTCGAAATTCGGGGAGGCGAGGCCAGAGGGAAGCTCCGATCTGCCACATGGTTAAGGGTGGCCCCGTGGGGCTTTGCCTCCTGTTCAGTCAAATGCATCGCTGAGAAGAGTCTGTGCTTTTACATGGTGAGAGCAAACATGGAAGAATAAAGTAGGTCCATAAGAGCAGACAAAACCAATGTGCCTGAGGAGAATTTCAAAGACAAAATGGCTCGTGTGGTTGGGGAAAGTCGAGGGGACTTCTTCAGAAAATGAGTGTGGTTGTACTTGAAAGGAATAAAGGGGTACAGGGCGTTTCTTTGATCAGTTTAATTTCTTCCCCTGCCTTTTCATTTCCTGAATGCTAGCCCAGGAAAAGTCTTTCACCTTAAGCAGAGGTTTTTCTGCATTAGCATGGCTGAGGGCCTCTGACAGATCAGTGCTAAGGGTGTTTGCCTGGTGCTGCTGTTAGCAGTGGGCAGCATCACTGACAGGATCATCATCGGAGAACTGAGCACCCACTGGGAAATTCTGAACTCATACAGACCTCAGATATTTTAGAAAAGATTAATGAGGCCACCTTTTGTTTTAATTCCCACTGTGTCTTTATAGCTGTGCAGGTTGCACACCACCCACATCTAAAAGGAGCCTCAGACAAAACCATAACCCAAAATTTAGGTGCATCGCAGCAACCTGCCCTGACCCAGCAGGGATCTAGTTCTGTTATCTCCTCCTGTTCCACACTTGCTCACATCAAAGTCCTACATGTCTGTCACCTCCCGGGACACCCCGGCCAGGGAGAGGGGAGGTTCTGACCCCTCCCACCCAGATTAGGGCTCGGTGTCCGGGAATGTGCTGCTGGCAGCATTGCAGGTTACATTATTTGGTATTCAGCACTTTCAGGAGTGAGGATGGGAAAGGGCTTTTCAGCATCTGCTGATGAGTGGTGACCTCTGGGCCAGGGATTCACACTGACTTGACCCAAGAAATATCCATGGGCTCCATACAAAAGCAGAGAACTTCCACCGGTGGAGCTGAGGGGGCAGCAAGAGCTTGCCACTGCCCTTGTGCAGAGGAGGGGCCAGACCAGGAGTTCCCATGTCTTGGCTGTTTTAACCACAAAAAACTCCTAAACTAGAGGGTGACTGTAGCAGCAATGAAAACCAAACCCAGAAGCTAAATGAACTGAAACAGAAAGTCATGACTCATGTATGGTGTATGGGTCTGCACAGAATTTCATACTCCCACTTCCCATATACCTTCAAAGAGCTGCAAAACCCCCCCTCTTTTTTATTTTTTTTTTAAGCTGAGTTTAGAAAGAATATTTGCAAAAAACTATGGCTTAAGCTCTCATGAGGAGCAGGGCTGGGCTCTACTGTCCTCAGCAGCTATTTCAGCTCCTGCCTGGGGGACACTGTGCTCCCTGCACTGGCTTTTCATCTTGTGGGTACTTACCTACCTCTTCTGCATCCCCTGTGTAGCTGTGATATTATGAATGCTAGTAAAAATGAAATATCACAGGGTGCTATTGTAGCCTAAATCATCCCCGTGACTCTGGTCTGTGCTTGTAGCTAGTTGTGTGTGATTATTGCAGCAGGATTGTTTTCTAGGCTTGGAGCTTGTAAATGCCAGCTAGAGAAGGAGAGCAGGGAAATTAATTTAGCTGAAGAGTTAGGTTTATCTTCTGTACATGTTACTGATATGATCATTTGTATTTGACTCAGTCAGCAGTCATTTAGTACACAGGCATTAACAAACACTCATTAAAGTCAGGTAGAAGCTGACTGCTGCTTCATACACCAAATACCTCAGGCTTCGTGCAGCACTACAGAATGATTGTACTATTTATTCATGTATATATGTGTATATATATATATATACACCACGTGTATATACACAAAGATGTGTGTAGGTGCATCCATGTGCATGTATGTTTGGAGACTGTTTTGTTCTGCTGACCCTTCAATACAGACTCATCCCTGTGGATGCTCTCCAGTTGAAATGACCTCACTCAGTTTACACCACGAGTGTGGGGTGAGGCAGGGCTGTTCTCACTGTCAGTGCAGCCCCAGCCCACGCAGCCTGAAGTCAGCAGCAGCCCCACCAGAGCCTGGGTGACCGTGGGCAGAGTTCCTCCACTGCAGGGTGCAGAGCAGCTGAGGATGAGCAGCCCTGTGGAAGGTGAGAGCTCTTTGCTGCCCACTCCAGGGGCACAGTGAGCGTTCACCAAGGAGCAAAACTGCCCTGAAATTGCAGAGTGTCTCTTGAAACTGTGGTCACACCACCAGTGCTGGCAGCAGCAACCCACCAGCTGCTCCTGCCAGGGCAGACCAAGGGGCACCTCCCTGTCAGGGGGTGGCTGCTGCCCTTGGGCACCAGGGCATGGGGGTAGGCAGCTGTTTTGTGCCACCTCTCTTCTGCACAAGCACCCCCAGAGCATCAGTAAAGTGGAAGATCTTGTCCTGCACTCTGATTTACTTGGAAAAAGATATGTCACTAAATATTGACTCATTCTGCAATGAGACTAATGCTTTCCAAACAGCTGCAGGTCTCTCCTACCCTCTGAAATATTCTTGTGGAGGAGTGACGTGGAATATGTTCCCCTCTGAAATATTATTTTCATTTGAGGTGTGTTCTAATGCATGTGCAATACTGTCAGTGAGATTAGCCCAAACTGTCACGTGTTGAAGACTCTGTGCAATTTGTTTCTATAATGGCACTTCTTGCTGCTGAACATTTCAAATTTTTTTATAAGCAGACAAATAAGTATTGGGAAAGTCTCGCTTGAAATAGGGAAAACAGCTCCTGGGGGAAAACAATTTTTATTGTTCTTGGTTTATGAAACACTTAACAGAGGTCAGGCTTCTTTTCTGTGTAAAGATTGCACATGTGGGTACAGAATGATTCTTTGAGTCTCACAGTATGTCAGTAGCAGTGGTTGAATGCCATTATTAAGCATTAAATTATTAATGTTAATAACTAAGATGCCGATGGAAGGGGTGAGGTGGTAGGGCTGTGCTCCTTGCTCCTGGTCTGCCTCTCAAACTGCTCCTGGCAGGTGCACACAGCATCTTTCCTCTGCCTGTGCACTTCTGCTGTCCTGACTGAGCTCTGCCCCGACCTTCCCTTGACAGAAGGGTAGGCTTTTGCCCACAGGGAAAGGCAGATTAAATGAAGACAAAACAAAACCAAAACCACCCCCAAACCTCAGGACAGGGCACTGCGCTTTGAAGGGAAGCAGCCTGTGCCCTGTGAGTCCCATCCTCGGGGCTGCGAGCAGCAGGGGGGCACGGCCGGATCCAGGATGCTGCTGCGTGCCGGGGGCGGCCGCGGGCACCTTCGGAGGGAATGGGAGGCTCAGGGAGCACACAGGGCCCTTCCTGTCACCAGCAGGCGCAGCCCAGGCTCAGGGCACGGTGTCACCTCGCTGGAGCCGTGCCCTCAGCGGCTGCAAGGCTCGGCAGGTCCGGAGGTGCAGCAGGGGTTCAGCAGGGAGGAGCCGGCTGCCCCAAGGCACAGGGACCCTGCTGCTCCCCGCTGCCCTGGAGCTGCCCCAGCTGCCACCGTCCCTCCTGGAAGGAGCCTCTGCTGCTCCTCCTTAAAAACTGGGGGATTAGCTTGTGTGAAGAAATATCATTTGTAGTCATATTTCACTACATACACCTCCAAGCTGGCTGTGATGCCAGGAAAGATGTGAGGTTAATGAATCAGAGAGTCAAAATCTGCTCTTCCCACTTGATGAAAGAGTGCATTAATTTCACCTTCCCCCTGAGACTCGGGGATGTACCTCCAGCTGGCCCTCACCTTTTGCTGCCACTACTTGCTTAAGATTCTTTGCAGTTTTATACTTCTTGAATGACTGGCTCAGGTAAAGCAAATCTCTCATGTAGTCCTACCAACCCTGTGTATGTGAACAAGATGAAGCACAGAAGCACTTGCCAGGACAACAGTAATTAGCTGCAGCTTGTGAATCAAAATGCATAATTAATACTGTGTCACATACTGAGTAACAGTCATGCAATGAGAAGGTTGTGATGGTAATTAGAAATTCCTGAGTTTTAGGGCCATTGCTGTGTCAAAAATCCTGCTCCACTTATACAAATTGTCTGGGCAGTATAAAGCCTTTGTGCAGCATCAGGCTGAGGGACTGCTTGCACCTCACAGGAGCCCTGTTGCAGCTCAATCTCCAAAGAAATGTCAGTTTCTCTGTCCTGGAACACATTTTTGAGTGATAGAGTAATCCTGAGCCCAGGTGAGAGCCAGCTCTCCCCCTGCAAAGCAGGAATATTGAAGGTCCTCCTACTCACTTTTCTTTCCTTGAAGTCTCCTCCTACACAAGCACCAAGAGCTCCCTCCCTCTCATATGAGCTTCTCCCATTCCATGGAGCGTGGGCAATGGTCATGCCATAGCCCAGGGCTTCAGTCTGATGTGTGAACAAAAAAAAATCTGATCTGTGCTTGCCTCAGTGCCCATGGCACAGCAGTGCTGGGCTCTGAAACCAGTGGGTGATGCAGCTTGTCCATGGGTACCCTACCTCCAGTGCTCCACATCCAAAATACCTGTCCAAGAGCTGAGACACCTTTGCAATGACTCAGCTCAGTGTTGCCTGTCAATAACATTTGCTGTTTCAAAAGACATCCTGGGCTGATGCCACCCTGTTTGTCCTCTGGTCCTGTCAAACACTTCCAGCATCCCAGAGGCACTGTCAGATGTGTTTGGTTTGAGGACCCAATCTAGTATTTCCCAGTGTTTGGGTTTTCCCAGCCAAGATGAATGCTGGGGCATTTTCATGGCCACACCTGAATACAGGGAGAGGAAGCACTGCCTGCCAGCAGGGGGACAAAGAAGTGGTGTCCCCACTGAGGCTGAAATTTAAAATCACTCTGCTTGTAATAATGCTAAGGCTCTTATTAAAAGAGGGAGGTTGGTGCTGGTGCAGACAGCACAGTGTCCCGTGCCTGCCAGAGGGAGGAGGGGAATGGTGATCTCCCCAGCTTCCTCCTTAGCACCACTCCCACTCCTTCTCACTGGTTTTTAGGAAGCAAACTTGATTCTGCATCCAACTCCTCCTGCCTCTGTACCCCGCACTCTTCATGGCCTGTGACTGTTTCTCCAAAAGCATTTTGAACTAAATGCTGCTTTCAAACATCTCCCCAAGCCCTCCTGGTACTGCTGGATCATCTTTTTTAGCCTTCCACCCCTTAATGGCCCTCTTACAATATTAATGGTTCACAGCTCTTATAATATGAGATTAATCTAACTCTGCCTTTTTTTTTACATAGTAATTGTTATTAAATCTCTGAAACCTGATGAAATATTATGAAGGGGCTTCTACCAGCTGCTACAGTGGTAAGGCTGGATGAACAGACCACTGATTTCTTTTGTTTTGTGGAAGCTGTACAGGACTCAAGAAGGACCACATATTATTTTTACTGCAGACTTTCCACAGGTCACTAAACTGACACCTACAGTAAGCAGACCACCATTATTATTCTGAACAGGGAGGCAGCCCCATCCCAGCATTATGAACTGGTTTGAGAAAATTACTGATTTTTTTTTCAGTTCAGCAACTGAACCAAAATGTTAATAAAAGAGACAAAGAAGCAATTACCAGAGTGAGCAGTATGTAAAATTTGCAGGTGTTTCTTTTAGCTAAGAAAAGCCTTGTCCACAAAAACCATTCCATCTAACCCACATTAAAACATTTTATTCCTTGCATTTATTTAAAAACAAAAAGTAAAAAAAAAAAAAAAAAAAAAAAAAGAGAGAGAGAAAAAGGAGAAGCTCCATACACAAATCTGTTCCTACACATTCATGATGCCAGCCAGCATCAGCTGAGAAATCCTCCCTCAGAAAGCAGCTGTGCCCCCCCTGCACTGGGTGAATGACAAGGATCTCACAGTGACCCAAAACGCTGCTGCTGTGACCAATTGAGCAATAAATAATGTCTTGTTCAGGGATGATCTCCTGAAGAGCCAGGCAATCACTGCTCCTTGGCTAAATGCTCCCTGATGGGTGGGGAGTCACTAGGAGGGATGAGGGTCTCTCATACTTTATGGGTGAGGGTTTTTTGGTGCAAACTGAAAGTCTCCAAGGGCGTGGGGCCACGAGCATCCTGCAGTGTCCTCTCTTTTTAGTGGGGTGAATTGTCACCAACAATTAATCACATTTTTATTTGCTTGTTTGTTATTTTTCCCCACAAATTTGGGTCAAATTGATGAACAGTTTTGGGATAACTGAATTACTTTTTGGGGAGTATTTGTAGTTTCCTTCTTAGAAACTGCTGAGATCTACCTCAGCAGATTATTACTATTAGCAGCTCTGAGAATCCTTTGGGCAGCTGGAGACCATGTAGAAGAGACAGAAGTGAGACTAAACATTTTCCAAGCAAAGATATAATTAGGGATTAGAGAGACTGATCCTACTGCATAGTGTAATTAGGAGATTATGGCGTGGCATTGGCTGGGATTAGATTTGACAGAAAAATCTGTGCTCTACTATATAAAACCTTCCAGGTTTTGAAATGGAAACCTATTAAAAAAAAAATCTTCACTGTCTTAAATCCATGTTCTATAGCAGCCTGGCTGCATGTTGAGGAGTGAAGGGAAACTCGTGTGGTCTCCTGGGCAGAGGTGAAGGAACCCCTGGCAGGAGGTGACCACAGCTCTGCCTGCTGCTCCCCCTTCCCTGCACAGAAACTGGTCCCAGCTGAGCCTCCCCTGGTGTCCCCAGCACCCCCTCAGCTGAGCCTTTCTTTGAGCACCTCCTGGGTGGCAGCACCACGGGGCAGTGACTTGAGGAGCCCCTGCTTCTCCTCTGGCTTCTGGGCAGGCTCCTGCTGGGATCTCCCCTCGGGTTTGGGAGAAGTTTGAAGTGCCCCATGCCTCCCCGGCCCTGGGCATTGCATGAGAGGACAGAGCCCCTTGTTTACTCAGTAAGCAGGGTCAGTGAAGGCACCTTGTGGGCTGGAGGACAGGGAGAGAGGGGGAAAGTCACCTGAGCACAGCCCTGGTGTCACAGTGCATCAGCCAAGCCAGCCCCTAACTCCAATGAGCGCAAGGGAAATTGTGAGAACCAGCTACATGGATCACACTCCCTCATCTCCCACCCTAAAGCAGCTCTAAAATCAATAGCTAAAAAAAATCTCTAAATTATGCCTGTAGATGAACCACCAGCAGGACAGGCTTGGTGTGCTCTCAGTAAATTAATTCTTGTTAAAAGTCAATAAAATACTCCAGTGAAGCATCCCCCAAAACAAGCAGTAAGACCAATTCTGCCATTCTGCTGCAGTATCTTTTGTGTTGCCCAGAGATGTAGATTCCCTGGGGAGAAGAGGGAAATTGGGAACTGTAGTGCTCCCCTGAAACTCCCAGAACCTTGCCATGGGTTTCTTTGTCCCACTCTACAGCTGCAGCACCAAGGCTGTCCCGTTCCCACAGCATCTTCTTCTCTCTTTTATGCAGTATTAATTCTTTAGCACAGGGGCCACCTTTTACTGTGTTATATCTATTACCAGCTATTCCTGGCAGAGTAGATTGTACATGTGAACAACTATGAGCACTCCACTTGCCTCATTATATTCCCCAGCACGGGAGTTGGATAATAAAATAACAACTTCATCCTATTGCCAATTAAGAGGAATAAATCTGGGGATTAAATATATGTGATAAACCCCCAGTGTGAGGAGGCACTGTAGGCTCTGCACATACATTTTTTTAGTTTATCAAAAATCAGTGTATTGCAAAGTTTCAACAGTCTTCACAAGAAGATCTTGACCAAATCAAAGGCTTCTTTTACTTTAGGGAGCATTGATTTTAGCAAGGTCAGTTGCCTTTCTCTTGCTGTGCAATCACAGAATGAAAAATTGCAGAATTTACAGAAAATGGAGAGTCATCAGCACATCATCTTGTCAGAGTCTGATTTGTCTGGAGACAAGTGACTGTCAGATTTCCTCAGCCTAGGAAGTTAATCTGAGCACTATCTGTCATCTAGTAATTGTGCTAAACTTCCCAGCACTCACATCAAGCCAAATATTCAGGATACTAAAATGAAGATTAAACATGTGATTTTAAATAAAAATTATTCCAGAGCAAGTGCTTGGATTTTCAAATATTTTAAATTACTGTTTTGAATTGTTTTGCAATTTTATCTCTCATATGAACAAAATCTTTCTATACACTGTAGGCTTGTCTAGTAAATAGAGTTGGTTTTCTTCTACATTGTATTTTCCTTGGTTGGGATTATTACCCACTGGAGTACCTTACTTAGCCTTTTTGCTATCTGACAAGCTAATTAAAAAGTTACTTGAAGTTGCAAATAAAGAAGTAAAAGATTTAGAACTATAAAAAGTAATCTGTATGCTTCTATAAAAGCATGTCTCTGGGGGATATAAAATGACTGCAATGTACAGTCAGGAATAAATGGTAACACAGCAAATCAGAGCTGCAATTTCATCTCCCATTTAGAGATTAAATAATTTTCCTTTGACAGTGATTGCAATTGAGCTTCAACATATTGAAGTTGAGCTTCACACCTGAAGGACGGGATGTCAGCCAGAGGGACCTGGACAGGCTCAAGCAGTGGGGCCACAGGAGAACCATCACAAGGTTTAGCAAGGCCAAGTACCAGGTGCTGCCCTGGGCTGGGGCAACCCCAGGTATCAGCACGGGCTGGAGAGGTTGAGAGCAGCCCTGCTGAGAAGAGCTTGGGGAGAATGAGAGGCTGGACATGCCCCAGCCATGGGCACTCCCAGCCCAGATAGCCAAACGTGTCCTGGGCTGCATCCAAAGCAGGGTGGGCAACAGGGGAGGGATTCTGCCCCTCTGCTCTGCTCTGGTGAGACCCACCTGGAGCACTGCAACAGCTCTGGGTTTCCAGCACAGCAAGGACATTCTTGGAGCAAGTCCAGAAGAGACCATGAAGATGTTAGAGGGATGGAGCACCTCTGGTGTGAGCAAAGGCTGGGAGAATTTGATTTGTTCAGTCTGGAAAAGTGAAGGCTTTGGGGTGACCTAATTTCAGCTTTTCAGTATCTGAAGGGAACCCACAAGAAAGATGGAGAGGGACTTTTTAAAAAGCATGTAGTGACAGGACAAGAGGAAATTGATTCAAACTGAAAGAGAGTAGGTTTAGATTAGATATTAGGAAGAAATTCTTTACTGTGAGAGTGGCCAGGCACTGGCACAGGTTGCCCAGAGAAGCTGTGGGTGCCCCGACCCTGGAAATGTTCCAGGCGAGGCTGGAGGGAGCTTTGAGCAAACTGGTTTAGTAGAAAGTATCTCTGCCCATGGCAGGGGGCTGGAACTGGATGATCTTTCAGGTCCTTTATAAGGACATATAATATGAAAGCATGAGAACTTGTTTTAAAAGTGTGTGCTGACAAAGTACAGCAGACTTTTCCTCCCACATTTTGCCCATCAGGACCATTAGGTCATTTGTCAGAAGCTGCAGAAATGGTCAGGAGCTCCTGAAATGTGAATTTTATTCCTTTTTTCCAGAGAAGGTTTTTTTTGTCTTTTGTAAGATCTTGAAGATCTTACTGTTCCTAAAATACCTGCTTGCTAAAGGGAATTTTAAATGTGAGTCTTCTCACTTGTGTTTATTTATTGAACCCCTGGGAGAAAGAAGTCTTCTTGTATATCTAAGGAAGTGCCCTGAAAAGATCTATATTTAAAGCAAGCCTACTCACCTGCCTGACAGCCCTGTCCTGTGGAATAATCTCGTTGCTTGGGGCTCCTCCAGAGCCACGGGAGCAGCTTGTTCCCTCAACACCCCCAAAGATGCCACTTGTACTGCAGTGAGCCCCAGGTCACCCACCCAGCTTAGGGCCCTGCCCTTACTTCCAGGGCTGGGATGGGTTTCCCTGGCAGTCCCTGCTGGTTTTCCAGCAGATGGCAACAACCCACAATGGGTGAGTGCAGGAGCAGGGGCTGTGCAGCTGGGGCAGGATCCCCCCAGCAGCCCTGCACATCCCTGCGGTGTGGGGAGAGGGAAAAGCAGGGAAGAGAGAGCAAGGCAATGAATAATACATTACTAAAATCTAGCCAGCGAGAAAGTGCATACACAGGAGAGGGATAGAGTGCATAATTCATCTGTAATTGCTTGGAGGGGGGTTTAAATAAAGAAGAGAGCTGGGGTTTGTTTCCCTTTGATTCTCTTTTGAGTTTTCCAGCAGTGTAAATGTGTTTTTATTCACCTGTCTTGGCCTTAGGGCTCAAAGGTGACCCAGCTACCATCCTGCCATCTGTCAGGTGATGGGGCTGGTCACACATGAGATGCCAAGGTGTGACTGAAGCATGACCTACAAATGACTGTAGCCTGTAATACTGCAGGCCCAAAGAGGTGAGCGTTGAGGATACACCTTTAAAAAGACCGGGACAAAATGCTGATACCATCTTATCAATGGCTATTTCACAGCTCCTGAAAATACCCTGAAGGAATTTCTATCCTGTGATTCATGGTTAATCATCCTGCTCACTTTGCAAGCTGTAAAATGTAGTGAGGTTGACTTTTGTCACAGCAAATGAAAACCTGTTTAACTTTCTTGTGTTCCTGCAGAATGAACAAGGGAGCACAGGTTGGCTAAATTGGAGTCTGTAAAGGATGTTTCCTTGGGAATTGAGTATGTTTGTGTCTGAAAGTGATGATTCTGTGTGATAACTTTCACCCTGCTGTTGTAAATATTAAACACCACTAATTCTTTTTTGCATTACAGGAAGTCACACAAATATAGGCCCATGGTCTCAACTCAGAGTTCTGTTTGTGCCAATATCCCGTCTCTGAAAGTCAAAAAAATTAAGCTCTTCTGGAGGAGCAGCAAGTGAGACAACATGCCCTGGTTTCCTAATCACCGGGGGGAAGAGATAAAAGGCTGTAAAACCTGAGCATTTGTGACTGTCGCTGTTCCAGGGCTACCTGTGTGAAGTTCCTTTTGTTTTCTCATCTTGCTACACTCTTGGCCTTGGTGAAAGGCTTTGGCAACAAGTTCTATGTTCTAGTTTGTGTGAAAACCTTCCTCAGTTTCTGCTTTGTAGCATTTCAGTATCACTGGATGTTCCCTTCTCTTTTCTTTTTATGAAAAAAATGCACTTAGAAACTTTTGATCTGAGTTGTCCTTACCATGATGATATATTTTATTTCAGGGTTTCCTGGTACTGATGTCTTCCGAAGATGAATGTTTTCAATGTCTTTAAAAAAAAAAGGCACAATAAAGTGGGAAGAATGGGTAATGCCCACTCAGAAAACATGCAGAAAACTACAGAGCTACCCACATAAGAGAAAGCAACATTCAGTTTTTATGTGTCCCCGTCCTCTTCCGAGAAGCAAATGCAAAGGGCTGAGGAAGATCATTGTTTTGTGAGGGTATCTGATTGCAGGAGCTGTAGCTGAAGACCTATAACTTAGAAATTAGTAACTGTTTATTATTTCCTCATTGTTGCATCAGCAGAAGTGTTTTAACTTCTGCTGTCACGGCAACTTCTCAGCCTCCACAACAATAACCTGTCTCATGCTTATTGCTGAATTCTGGTGTGTCCAGCACCTAACAAAACACTCAATTTGTGGCATGCACAGAGTACCTGGTCCAGACTACCAGCTCTGTGTTTCTGTTGCTATTCTGTCAAGATGGAGCTGATGCAGTGAGTGCCAGAGATCGTTTAGTGCCAGATGGACTGGCACAGAAAACTGCACTTTGAGAGACTTACTCTGAAGTAACTGTCCTGCCCTTTATTTTCTAGCCAAGAGATGACTGTAGATACTGTGGTTCTTCTGAGGATAACTTGTGGTTATCAATGCACAAAACAATTTCCATTAAACAGGAGTGGAAATGGGTGATATATTACCCAGTGAATAGTAAATTACAATAAATTTGGCTTCAGTCATTCAAAAAATTCAGATCTGATCTGAATTCATTTGAACGATGCTGCCTAGGGAGAGCAAAGGAAAAGCAATGTCATTGTATTCTTATCACAGAGCTGGGGGAGGGTGATGCCTCTTTTGAACATTCAGGCTTGACATGAAAAATGCAGGTTCAATATCAGCTTGAGGGGATTTAAGACCCCTCTACCACTTATTTCTCAGTCCTTCATCACTAACAGCCACACCATTTAGTATTCTGGGGTGCCTGCAATCCTGTTGCTGCTGTTCCACTTAGCATTAATAATTAAATCTTCACTGCAGAGGGACTGAGCTTGAGATATCTTCCATCCTTGAGGAGTGCTCCAGGCTGAGAAGCATTCACACCCTTTGTTTAAATGACTGCTCATGTATTTTCCATGAACCAAAACTGTGGCAGTCAGAGGGACCAAAGGTGGCCCATTTAGAGTGACTCTTGTGGTTAGCAAGCTAATCTGGAAGAGATTATAAACATTATTTTAAACCCAGTTTCTGCTTCATTTGAACTAAACTACAAGGCCTTGGTTTTGGTATAAAAATTCTAACATTTAAATTTGTTTTGACCCTGGTCAGGACCTGGTTTTAATTTTGTTCCCCTCCCCCCCACCCTACTTGCTTTTTTTGTCTCGGCAGGAAGCCTGAGAACTCTCCCTCCCTTTTCATTAATTGCAAACATAATGCTAACAAAACTCTGAGCCAGTGAACTTCTCTCACTTGGCTTTGGAGTTTATTCATCCCTAAGGTAGAGCTGTTATTTCATAATTGGAAGCACCTTCAAGGGACTCTTTTATCAGTAGTTTAATAGGTACTTACAGCTCTGCCACTGCTTCCTTGTGAATCTGCCTCGGTGTTAACAGCTTTTATCTTGGCTCAGCTGTTTGCAACTGCTCTGGGGCTCCCCCCTTCCGGGACACAGTTTCATCCTGACCGAAACCAGCATCCTACACAGCCTCACTCTGTCACTGGCACAGACAGGTGCTCACCATATTTCTTCCCATGCTGCAGGAAGAGATCATGACCTCAGTTATGTAAAACAGCGGATGGAGAGAACATATTATGTACTGGTAAAGTCATGACCTGGTATGCACAAGGCCTCTAGACTTTCTAATTAGGGACTGAGCTTATTAGAACTGGCTAAAATGCCCATGCAGTGCACATGTTTTTATTTCATGGGCTTCAAAAGAGATATAAGCTTTAAAATGTTTAGTATTTATTAAATTGAAACCTGACTTTTCAAATGAAGTCTGTGATTTCATGAATCAACAGTTTTATGAGAGTTTAGGGATTACTTTAATGACTTTGATAAGGGTAAGGCGTTTTCACAAACATTTTAAGGAGTGCCAGCTCAGTGAATGGCTGAGGCTGGGGAAAAAGGCATTAGACCACAGCTATGGTAAAGAGCTGCAATGAAGTGTCACAGCCAACACAGCCTCTCATTTCTCCTTTTATTTATTGCAGAGCAATTGTAATGGTCAAACCATGATCTACATGAAACATTCCAGGAGATCCTTTGCATCAGCTTGGGATATAAAACTATGCTGACTGAGTCAAAATACAAAAAAATTCCATTCTTTCTAATGAAACTTCTCTTTTACTATTTAAAAACCACATGAAAACAGCAAAGACCCAGCCAATCCCCTTTTATCACTTTCTCCCATGGTTTCCTCTCTAGTGAAAAGCTGGAATGACTCATTTCTGGCTAGAAGCAGGTGAGACAGCAGCAGCATTGACTGTGTCACCTATGGCATTATTGCTAGGCCAGCCTTCGAGCAATGAAATTCTTTATAGGGGTTTCTGTTCACTTTTCGGTGGAAAGAGGAAGGAAAACCAGCAGAGAAACTTGCAAGAAAGCAAACATAAGACAAAATGTGGACTTGGATTCCTTAAGATATCTATGTTTGAAGGAGGGACAGATTGGAAAGGGTTTGGGCCCTGAACTCCAGTGACTCCTTGGGAATGGCTATGATATACTGAAATTACTAAGAACCCTGAGCCAACACATAGTTTCCTTCATACCAGCCCACTCAGGGACTTGAAATAACTTTTTTTTGTTTTTGTTTTTTTTTGACAAAAGCAAAACTCAGAAATGAAAGATAGAAACACAGCTTGTCATGGAAATGTCGTGACCTTCTACCTGACTCCTTCTGCAGTAGCTATTGGCACAGGAGGATTGTTTTTTCTTTTATGAAGCAGAATGAAATTCAGAAGGGTTGGTGTAGTGGCTGTGATGGAACAGAGGAACTGGAGAAGGAAGAATAAAAGGTGGCATCTGTACTAGTCAATTAAACACAGTCACAGGTGCTGGAACTTGATCATCCATACTGTGAAATTGTGAACACAGTCCTCCCCATGGCTTTGGTGAGAGGCTAGTTTGCCATCTCACACACATGTTCTGCAATGGGACCATTCCCAGCCAAGCTTTAGACTGTGATTTGCAAGAATGCTTACTCAGTTGAATATCACAGTTACCAGATTAAGTATTTTTCTGGGTCACTGGGATGCATAGAGTGAAGCCTCTTCCATCAGAATTGCTCTCTAGTTCAGTTTTCTTCAAGAACAGCCCCATGGTGAGCAGGCAATACCTTTAAAAGAAAATATCATGCTTATATAACAAAAGAATTCGGAGAACATTTGAAATAAAACATGAGTCTATTTTTCATATGATTTCAGGCAGCTGAAAATTAAAATCTAAGTCTCTCATTTTTCTCTCATGAATTTGTCTAATTCTTTCTTTATGAGCATGAAAACTTTTGGCATTAACCATTTCCAGTGGCAGTGATTTCCACTAACCCCGTGAACAGACCCTAGAGTGCAATTGATCTGATCACATATGGGTGCCTACCTTAAGCTGAGATGAATTACTCCCCAGACTCCTTTGACTGCGATAAATAGAAGTCCACTGAGTCTGAAGGGAGCTTTGTCACCCATCTTTGATGTAGATACAGACTAATAGATACCCAAAAAAAAAAAAAAACTTGGGCAGGATGAACCTTTCCTCTGACTTTTAGCTATGCTTGTTAAGCCGAGGGGAAACCTATCCAGGCTGTCAGTTTCTGCTGTTCCTCAGAAAAAGACACCCAGTATTAACCAGACAACCTCACATAACTTCCCCTTGACCATCCAGTGGGAACTTTGCTGGACCTTGAGAAGCCTCTGTGGTTGCATGGGACCAGCAATGTGCAGTATGAGTTGGAGCTTCCAGTTTCAGAGCACCCGCCAGTGACTGGGTTGTTTACCAAGTCATGCCAGACCCTTGCACTGAAGTAAATTCTGAGCTTCTGTGATTTGAGGAACCAGAAACTCCCCTGTGAATCTTCTCTAAGCCTGAATTCAGTGCATTATAAAAAAATTAACTTCAACATGAGTAAAACATTTAACACACTAGATTTTATTTAATTCTTTTTGCAAAGCTATGTATTATTTCGATTCTGCTTATCAGTGGTTGATAAACAACCCTTCCTTTTCATCAGAAAACATACAAGGTACCTAGAAATCAAAGACACTAAGGTGGGTCTATACTTAATTCTCCAAAGTATAAATGGACATTTACATTGTGCCTTTGAATATGAAATTTTTTCATTATAGGTTTATAAAAATAGGTATTACTATTTGAAGGAGTAATTGCCTGTTAGCTCAAACCATGGTGAGATCAAGACACGACTAGCTGTGCAAAGATGACTAAGATTTAGCTTAGGCAAAGGTCTTAGGTCAAGGTAGCACAAAGAAGTATCTGCCTTCATCTGCTGTAGGCTTTATCTATTCAGTCAGAAAATTATTCATTACTTTTCTGCACTTTTAATTCTGTGCTGTGACTCAGAGGTATATTTTAGTGCTCCACACAGAAGTGATACAGTTTGGAATGCTGTGCTCAATAAGAGAAAAGCGATAAACAGTTTAACTACACAGGTAAGTAGGGAACCAGGTCTTGGCAAGAGCAGAATCAAAGGATCATTTTGACCAAAACAAATCTCACTTTGTTCTTTAGTAAGGCTAACAATCAGATAGCTACAAAAAAATGTCCTTCACTTGCAAACTGAGACAGCAAATACAAACAATAGGTATGTTTGAATTTTTGTTACAGCTTCCACTGGATGCTCCAAGAGAGATGTGAGTATTGAAAATCCCAATGGTGATGTGGTTAACAAACAGAGCATGTGTTGGCCACTGTCCACTCTGCCTAATACGATTTGAAAAAATAATCTGCTGGCAAAAGGGAAAAATTTTACAAATTCCTTGCTGATTTTTCACAGTAAAACAAATCATCTTCTCTGAACTGTGGATAAAAGTTCCTCCTTAAGGCAGAAAATTCCTTTGTAGTGTCATGGTGGAAGAATTTCTTTACTGAACTAGTGAGAAATCTGGGTTCCTTTTTCTATAGTCTTTAGTTGCTCCCTCGTCAATTGATTTTCCTTATAATGCACAGTTATATAAATAAAAATGGCTCATCTATTAGTTGAGTCAGGAGATGGGGAGTAAATTGACAAGTTCATGCAAAAAGCCCACAGCATCTGCACTTTGTGAAAAAGTGCTTTTGTAGTACAGAGAAAGAACAGAAAGAGGGAATTGATTGTATGTCTACGTGTAGGTGGTAAGAGTATTTTTAGATAGAGGTGAGAGGCTGGAAGCTGTCAAAAAACTGAGAGTAGGAGCAGAGTACACAGGAGATGCCCCAGGTAATGTGTTTTAGATCGGGCAAGTTGAACCATTGTATAAAATACATTTGTAAGTAGTATTAAAATAAAAATATATTCTATTTATATAAAAAATACTTGCTGAAATAAGTGCATTTGTCTAAATTCAGAATGGTTTCT
This sequence comes from Peucedramus taeniatus, assembly GCA_013400575.1. NCBI lineage: Eukaryota > Metazoa > Chordata > Aves > Passeriformes > Fringillidae > Peucedramus > Peucedramus taeniatus. The sequence goes on along the minus strand of WBNO01008125.1, from coordinate 226,547 downwards.
CCAGAGCATAGCACTGCTGAGGTTATAAGACCAAAAAGAGAAAAGGTCTCTAAAAAGAAGTGAAAACTTGAGGAAACAGCAAAATGAGCAAGGTGAACATTTGCAGTATCTGCGTGTTAGATGTGACAAAGTTTTTTCTATTTGCCTTCTTGGTCATTTCCGAAAGAAAGAATCAACACAGCTCATAATGAGATTATGTTTGGTAAGGAGGGGTGGCAAACAATGAATAAACAACCCAGGTTTAATACCAATCACGTTTTCAGCAGCACATTTCTGCTGGTTACCTAACACCAGTCCTGGCACTATGAGTAACAGGATGGCACCAGCCACTCTCAGACACGCATTTCTAATTAATTAAAACATGACACACATCTAGAATTACTGTGACTGAGGCATAAAATAACGGACAGCTGAACTTGCAGAGATTTGATATAGACTCAGAAGAAAAAAAATAGAAAATAAAAGAAATAGCAATTTCACCTTCAAAATTAATAGGCTCAGCTTTTTATAAATATAACACCAGTATTTGAGAACTTTGACTCTGAGGAGTGAAAGCAACATTTCTATGTCTAATTCAAACACCAGAAATTGATTTTTTCAAGACTGGATTTTCAGAACTGTAAAGCTTGTTTTCTATAGATTTGTGGTTTTATCATAGATAGTAATTGTCATATTTTTCTCCACAATTGCAGCATTTATAATGTCGCTTTCTTATGTAGATTCTTCACCACCTCTATATGGCTGACTACTTCCACAGACCTTGCAGGAGCCTAACCACCTTTGAGGGAACTCCCTTTTGGCAAACACAGTTAAATTTGGACAAAGGTTTTGAAGGTTTGGCAAAATAGAACAGATAGACACTTCAAACACTGACGTTTCATAAGGAATCAGTTTACAAAGAGAGAGATTGATGCTGTTGTGTGCAAGGTATGATACAGAACAGTCAGAACACAATAGGTACATGAACTGAGCCCTGTACTCCCTACCAGAGCTTGCATGTACTACAGAAAGCAATTACAGTTGGCAGCTCTTTCAATCTGGGATTATTGAGGTCAGTACATGTACTGGATGTTTCCAACTAATAAATACATGGAGTCCCATCTGAGGTATGAGTATGGCAGCATTCCTGCATCGCCGGGAAAAACAAGTCACAGTGAGTAAAGGTTGTGAACTTTAGCTCTTTCTACTCCAGTGAAATGGCAGAGAAATCCTTTGTAGGCAGAATACGCAACAGATACTAAAACTGGAACTTGGGCTGGACAGTTTATTTGTAATGTGGAATCTTTCATGACTGCACTTGGGCAGGGACTCCAAATTACATATCTTCTGGCACCTTCAGCTCTATTATGCCTGTTGATCTTATGTGGGACCATTGGTTCAACCCTGACTCAGAGGGAAGAGTGCCTCAGACTGAATCACTAATGCCATATCCTGCAGCACTCTAGTGAAGCCTTGGCAGTAAGAAAGGATAATTACAATGTGGTTACTATGACTGATTTTTGAGATGCTTTTATATACACCTCAGGCATGCCAGCAGGTAAAATGCAGTCAGCTTGTTCAGAAGTACTCAAGTGTCCCAAATATATTATTTTTTACCACAAAACTGGGCATACAGATAGAATCCTACTAGACAGAAACATCCAAGAATTACTCTATATCTTTTTCACGTATGTGTAATTTACAAAAGAGTATGAATAAAAAACGACTGTCCTTTTACACATTTATTTTGCCTTTTAAGGGTAGATAATGGACATCTAGATACAATATGTTGTTTCCTTTACAATAGAAATGCTGGTGTCCAGTCTGTTTTTTCCAGACTCTGTGAATAACTGCTGAACGAATGGGTGTGACAGTGTTATCAGTCTTACAACACCAACAGAATTTCAATAATTACGTTTTATGAACAGACAGCCCAAAGTCAAATGATCCTTGGCATCAAGGGGACATTCTCACAAGTATTCAGGCTTGAGAAGAAGCTTTAAGGTGTGTGCAGTGTTTTCTACTTGTCTTGCATGTTTGTTGCATAACACATATGAGATTTCAAGGAACTGTCAATATTGAAAGTTCAAGATGGATTGCAATTCCATATGAAAATATGTCCACATGTTCAATTAAACCTGTTGATGCTGTTTTCATCTTTTCCTTGGTTAAAGTCTGTTTCTCTCTCTCTCGCTGGCACTTCTCAGGTCTTTTCTCATTTCTTGTCCTTCCCTCAGCAAACCTGTTCCTTCCACCTTTTGATGGTTTTACTGTCTCCTTCCTCCTTCCGTGTGTTAAAATAGTCAAAGAAGTTAGACCAGCATTACCCTTCGTTAGATTAATAGAGTGCAGACAGTTTACACATCTCCATGCCATTGTTTCAGGCTGTTTGCAGATTCATTCAGATACCACTGTATCAGCTACAGTCAGTTCATGCTTTCAAGGTTAATCTTTGCAACCAAGAGAACTAGATACTGCTTTTTCAAAGAGAAAGATAAGATTACTTACAATTTGAAAATGCTATGAAGGCCACCTAAATATTTTCAAACAATGTTTGAAAACTTTTTTTAATATAATATGAGATACCAGGCGAGTTAACTCGAAATAAATATCAAGGACTATTTCTTATTTCTCTTTGGGCAACTATTTAAAAAATGTGGTTTCTTCAGGTATGGTCTATTAAACAGCCAGACCGACCCCTGTTTGCAGCGAGGAAGGTGCGTGGTTTTTGTTTTCCCTCTGTTCGTTTCACCAGGGACAGAAAGGCCCGGGTATTTCTCTCAGCACGTCAGCTGGGAGCTGCTGGCATGGCTCCAGCAGCCGCACGGAGCACTTCAGCAGCCCGCGGCGGATGGACAGCAGGACGGGCGGACCGGCCGGCGCGATCACCGATTCCTCACCGGGGGCCGGGCGGTCCCGGGCACCGCCCCCGCCCCACCCCCGCCCGGGCCCGCCCCGGCAC
>WBNO01008125.1:190136-223324 GCA_013400575.1 Peucedramus taeniatus | reverse complement strand
GCCCGCGCTGCCGTGTGCGAGCGGCGCCCGCTCACCTGCGGGAGACAAAGGGAGGCAGCGGCGGCCCCGCCGCCCTTCCCGGGCGCCCCCGCCGGGCCGGGGGGATCTGCCGCCCTTGTGTGAACTTGAGCGCGGTAACTTGGGGCGACTGGGCCGGGCGGGTCGGGGCTGCCCTGCCGCGCTATTTATAGCCAGTCCTCGCAGTCAACAACTTAACAAAAGCCCGCACCGAGGAGCGAGCGGGGCTGGCAGGGAGCGAGCGGGGGGAGCGGGGACGGGGGGGCGCGGGCTGCAGCGGCGCTGAAAAGTTGTCCTGACACTTGTTTAAAATGCATCGCTTATTCAGTGCTCTGAGTCACGGGCAATTATTAAATGGTTGCTTATTATGCCTCTAGCGTTTAAAGACGTGTAAGCTCCGGGTAGGTAGTTTGCTTGCAAGTAGTGCTCGATTTCTAACTGTGTTTGAGGAAAGAGTGAAGGGCTAAGCTTGTTTTCATACATCTTGTAAGTTGAGTGTGTTTTGCTTGTATCTGTCGTTTCCATTTGCCTCTATTTGTATGCAACTTTTGTATGCTGTCAGTGCGTGCTTTGCAGAGGGTGGCTCTTACAGGCGTTGGTGAGGACTGGTCTGCAGGAAAATACTGGCTGAGGAGTCAGGTGTGCTGGACAAGCAGTGGTGGCCCTTGGGAAGAAAGGTATGACAGGGTTGCAGGCTGACAAGGGACCAGTCTCCCAGGCAGTGGTCATGCAGAAACCCTAAGAAAACTGCCTAGGGAGAGAGAAGCAGAATCATGGAATCTATTGAGGTGTAGCCAGGGTATCTCATCTGGCCTGAACTGTTAAAAATTTATCTTAATTTAGCCTTCATAATTGAGTTTATTTCTGTATCAGCACTGCGGAAGGGTTCATTTCAATAGTGGGTGAAGTTTGATGCTGAAAATGGAAAAAGATTATACAAGTCAACTGCTGCTGCTTTGTAGGACACTGTGAACAAGGTCACACAAAGAAATTTAAGGCGATCCCTTAGTACTCAGTACCATTTTTAACAAATCATCTGCTTGCATTGGAAAGTAAATAACAATTCCCTATCCCCGGTAAGTTGGTTTTGTTTTTTTTTTTTTTCCCTAGAGGAAAAGAAAAGAAATAGCAAAAACTATTTTAGGTTATCTCCCAAGACTTAGTTACCTGGTTCTGGAAGATGAGAAGTAAATACTCTGTGCCTGATAATTTCAGAAGAGAGGGTGGGGGTAACTCTTGAATTCTAGGATAATGCTGAAGGTAGGGGTGATCATATATCATATGATGCACGAGCATACTATATGTGTATCGTATATGATCATATTTATGATTCTGTGTATTAGGACCATGCTTCTTTCAAGCGTTTGCATGGACTTCAGGATCCAGCGAGAGAGCATCATTCTGTAGTTAAGACTAGATGCTGTAAGGAGGTGAGGGTGCAGCTGCAGGGTTTAGGCTGCTCCAGGATAGGCTGAGCTCTGAGCGGACCCACAGCTCTCCGAACCCTGCCTGTCTGAGGGTGATGGGAGCTGTCACATCGGCTCTAGATAAAAACGGTCTCGTTTTGTGGGGACGCACATAAAAATGTAGCTGGAGGCAAGTGCTGGCATGCCGAACCCCTGGTGCTGCGTGTGCACCCGCTTGTGGGGAGAGTTCCCCGGAGCCCTGAGTGCAAGGGCGGGCGGCGCCGGCCCGGTGCCGTGAGGGTCCGATGGGGCAGGGCCGGCCCGGTGCCGGGAGGGTCCGATGGGGCAGGGCCGGCCCGAGCAGGGACGCGCCCGCGGGCGGAGGGGTGGGGGAAGGGAGGAGCTGACCTCTGCGAACACCCAGGGTTGCCAGCCTTACTCAGCCTTAGCTGAGTAAGAGATGGGAACGGTTCCGTCGGCAGCCGGAGTCCGAAGGGACCTCTGTGCCCCGGTGGCGAGGGAAAACCCGGCTCGCCTCTCTCGCACCGGCTGCCGCAGCCGGTGCCGTGCCTGCCATCGCCAGGCTCCGCTCCCGTGGGACAGCGGGAGTGCTCCCTCAAATGCTGGGTTGTGTTTCCACGTGGGGATGTGACCCACCTTAGATCACTTGCCAGTAGCGATTGGGGTTTTCTTCACCAAGAGAAAAGTGAGGTCTGAGTCTGTTTTTTGGTGTTCGTGACAAAAGGTTTTCTTACTGAGGCCATTTGTTATTAATCTCTCAGATACTGAGACTTGATTTAAGGTAATATTTACTTAAGGTATGAAAGCTTACAGATGTTCTCTGTGGAGGTAAATGATTTTTCATACTTATCATCCTCTAGTTAGGGTAATTCAGCCTTCTTTACCGATGTGGGTGCCATCGAGCATGACAGGTGAATAGTAAGGAATAACCAATACTGTGAGGTTACAAGGACTGACCAGCCGTATCACTTCAGCTGTTGACTCGTAGCACAGTGCAGTCAGTACTCCAAGTGTCAATATTCTGCATTCACACCTGCATTGTTGTGAGCCCCTTCCAGCAGAGGTTTGACCAAGGCTCCCATGGCTCTTTAAACTGTGTTCTATGTGGCAGCTTCATGAAAGGGCATTGCAATTCGCTGTCCCCTGGGCTGCACAGAGAGTACGGGCAGTCTACCTTTTGTGACACAAGAGTTGCATTAAAAAAATAAAGCATAACAAAAATTAAGGCATTTGAATCTGTGAAATCAAGGCCATGGTAGTTGTTTGCTGATCTACAGGGTTAATTTCCTACCTATACCATACATATTTCTTGCTTTTTTGAGTTGAGGAGGAGAATTAGAGCCTTGCTCAATCCTGATGATGAGATCTGTTTGTAAAACTGTTTTAGTATTCTGGCTGAACACAGCCTGTCTCTCTTTAATCATATGTTCAACATTACCAAATGTTTGCTATTGACTTGATAATTTTGCAGCTTGGATGAAAGACCAAAAATTGTGCTGCTTATTTTTGTTGGTTCTTTTTTGTTATTATTTTTTGGAAAGGAATTAGGCTGCAAAACCGACTTCAAAAGTGGGTAGAGCTATTTTTGTAGTGGTTCTGTTTTATTTAACTTGTATTATTAAAAATTTTGAGTTTTTTAAAACGTAACATGCATCCTGTTGAACCTTTCTGTCTTGAAAAAATGTTAAGCGTGCATTCTCAAAAAATAGTCATATGGAACTGGCAAAAAAGGAATGAAAAATCCAAGCTTTTAAACACTTGTTAGTCCTGTGGGAAACCAGAGGCTTATGTTCTCTCTTTGGTTTCTGTGTGGGAGAAAGAGACTCTGAATGGATCCTTGTCCTATGGTTCAGCTTTTTGAGGTAACAGAGCTTTGAGGTAGGCTGCAGCTTGGTAAGACTTGCATTTTTCTGGTGTCTGACCTGGAAGCCATGAAAGGGGTTGGTAGCAGCTTTGAAGAGGTGTTGGAAGGAGTCAGGTTTGCTAAGAAGAAAAAAATAGCATTTGCACGGCAGAGCTTCCAAAACTAGGAAGAGAGTGGGAATGGCTGCAATTTCTTCATGTTTACCTTCTGCTGTTGTTGCTAAACAACTGCAGAGCTGCACTTAAAAAAAAACCAAACCCTATTTATGTAGAATAGCAGGTAAGCAAGTTGTTTTGTACCGCGGCTGTAAATAGACTTTGAATGTCAACGTACCATTTTATGGTAGAGAGTAAACACCAGAATCCTGGCATTCTTTTGTACTGCTTTGTGTTCCTATTGTCAGCTTTGTTCAATGTGGTACCATCATTTCTTCTGTCAAGTCTTTGATAAAATTTTAAATCTGACGTTGTGATTCTGTTTGGAGCCTTGAAGAATGGTGGTGGCTTCCTAGTTACTTGTAGGAAATGCTTCTTGGAAGTAAAAGAAAATGGTCTGGGGGACAGAGGCACAGATTAAAGATGGGCACTTCTCTCTTGGTGTAATAGTTTAGCTTTTTACCTTCTACTTTGTCTCTTGAGTTATGTGGCAGATGTATTTTTTTCAAGGCTCAGATCAAATAACAGAAATGGCAAAAGAAAACTGAACGATTCTTAGTGGTTTCTGCTTTAGAACTCCCCAGAAGTTCTTTTCTGTTGTTATTTCTGTCCTTAGTCCCATTTAGCAGCTGAGTTCACTCTGCATGTGTGTGCCTGCATGGAATTGCATTAGTTCCACTCTGTGGCAGAGTAAAGGCTACAAATCTCATCACAAAGTCTTAACTTGCAGAGCTGCAAGTTTCTACATAACTTTTCTCATTCGTGAAACATGCATTTAAAAATAAAAAGATGTGTTTGTTAATCTTCATAAGATTAAATATGGCAGCATTTTACTTGAACTCTCCTATGTTCTGTGTGAATGATGGAGATCTTGCATGCTTTGATTTTGAAGGTTTAAAATCCTGTCTTTCATGTTAATTTACTATATTGTGTTCAGTGCAAGTTGGCAAGACTAATGCTTACCCACCCATGAGTCTGAACATTGATGCTACATGATTAAATAGACAGAATTTGTTCATGGGTGTGGATGCAGTGGCAGTTGTCTGGATTATAAAGATGCTGAAAAGTACCTTTCAGAAGGTACTTTATTATTAATTATTTTATTACCCATTTTGGTTCATAGTCCTGTTTTCTCACTGTTGAGGTTTTTGTTTGCATTTTAAGATCTAGCCCTTAAACATTTGGTTAGATCAGGTTTTCTGTGAGGTAAATAAGTCTTCTTTGGAATATTTTGATTAAAACTAGTGTATTAACAGAATTTCACAGAGAATTTAAGCCTATGTGTAAGCAAGAGATTGACTCAGCCCCCTCACCAAATCCCTAATGATCAATCAATGTTAATCAGTAATAGAAACAATAACTAATTAATTAATGAAGCTAATGAGCCACTTGATAGCAGGAGGCTGGTGTGAATAGGACAGTCCAATCAGTGACCTAAGTTGTTCTACTGATTTTCTATATCAACACTCAGAAGGATATCTGAAAATACTGCATTTTTCTATCAATTAGTCTCAGTAGGCAGGATTTTTAAAAAATTATTTTTGTCCAAAGTGCTCTTAAACAGCCACTTGATTACATATACTTTTTTTTTCTTACAGCTCTGAACATTAACAGGAAAATAACACTGAAACAGAATGTCGCTTACCTTTTGTCTGAAAAGGTGAAATCTTTTCAGATAGAAATGGCTGATAAGGGTGGGAAGATGCTTCCAGGACAATTTTACATTCAGGTGGAGTACGACTATGAGTATGAGGCCAAGGACAAGAAAATTGTGATCAAGCAAGGGGAGAAATACATCTTAGTGAAAAAGACTAATGATGATTGGTGGCAGGTCAAAAGAGACGAAAATTCCAAACCCTTTTATGTGCCAGCTCAGTATGTGAAGGAAATACCCCGGAAAGCACTGATGCCACCTGTGAAGCAGGCAAGCATGTTGCCAAATAACACCTTGAAGTTGACACATGGATTACAGAGATCAACAGAAAATGTGAATAAGTCACCAGAGCTTTCTAGTTTTGGAAAATCTTCTCCAGTTCAAGTGTCTTGCTTAGTTCGAGATGCCAATCAAAATCTGGGACCGAACAATAGCCCCTGTCAGACTTTTGGTTTGAATCTGGACCTTACCCAGAACAATGGAAAACTTAACAATGAGTTGCAATCTCCCAAGGTTTCCAATCAGTTTAGAACCATTTCCATGGGTCATTTCCCATGCCCGGAGTTTTTGGAAATAGAGAAGACCAGCTTTTTGCATGAACAATCTTGTGATTCAGCAGGAGAAGGCTCAGAAAAAATTCACCAAGATTCGGAGTCTGGAGATGAACTCAGTAGTAGTTCCACAGAACAAGTGCAGGTAAGCTAAAAAATGCCCCCCACGTCTGGTTTGTTTTCTTTTGTTATTGCCATAATTGTCTGCTACTGTTTTGAGACTTATTCCCAAAAATTTCAGGTTGTTCAAATAAAAATGTATTTTCTCAGCATGAAATTGTTACTAAAATCGAAACAGTTTGTGTGTTTAGTTCTTGCAGAATTTCTGGGCTATGGGTGTTGATTCCATTTACATTATTCTGTGATTTTAAGTTAAAAAAGAACAGTGGTGTTTCCATATAAAGATTGCATTAATATGACATGGAATTTGGGTTATATTTTCTTTCAGAGAAAGGGAACCTACTACTGTAACTCCTCATGACTTGGCCTGTTGAAATAATAATGCAAGTTACTGTCAGTTTTCCCTAAGTGTGTATAGATAACATAAGAACTGTAAATTAATGTCTAGTGGGTTTAATTATATTTAAGACTTACATGGAGTTGAATTTCTGGCTTGATAATTTTATTTGTAGACTGTTTTAATGAGTCAGCCCTGCCAATTCTGCTTCTTACAACTTTACTCTGGATTAAAACTCAAAACATGTGAGTTTGTTAATTAGTATGGAAGAATCTCAGGAATGATGTACTCCTACTTCAGGCTAAAACTGAGCATTGATGGCCTTTGTCCTTGGTAAAGCAGTTTCTCTCACTTCTTAATTTTTTTTAACAGGCATCCCCCGCCCCCATCAAAAGATTAGAACTCTGACTTAATCAGGTCACTTGTGGTACGGGTAACCACGTTAATTAGTCTATTGTAATCCAGGTTTGCTCTTAAACCAGTGATGTATGTGTGCATACACATAGTTATATATTTATATATGTGTGTATGTAGATAATTTCCCCACCTCACACTTGCCTTCCCCATCTTTCTGTAGGGACATGTTAAATTATTTTAAATTCTGTTAAAAGCTCCCTACTCTTGAACTTAATCTGTAGTGTGAAACTGTTTTTGCTTGGATAAAAACTGATTGTTACAGTAAATCCCACTTGGCAGCATGTGTTCAGAGTACCAGAGTATCTCAAATCAAACTTGATGCTAACTTTAGACATGAGAAGTTTTACCATTGAGAGCTGTGAATCAGTACTTTGCTAATAAGAAACAATGAAGACAAAGCTGCTTAGGAACGAGTCAGTATGGGAAGATCTTAAAGATACAAGATTGATTAGGTGAATTACAGAGTCTTGAACTGTGTGTGTGTATATTTATTGAAATATGCAGAATCTGTAGCTCTTCAATATCCTACTATATTCTTGTCCTCATTCTTGATAATCAGAGTTTCTATAGTTATGGGACATCATGTCTCTCTAATATTTGTATGTTTTATGTTAGTTTTAACTTCATCACCCCTCCCCCGAATACTATGGCATGAATAGGATTACTGAATTTAATTTCTTTTCCTCAGTGATGTCTTTCTTAGGCAGTGTGAGAATCCATGAGCTTTCTTGCACTTTCTTTACAGCACTGCCCTAGCTCAGTGTAGTTGATATGAACCACTTAGAACTTGGCATGATAAAGTGATTACTAGATATTTATTTTAGAAGCGTGTGTTGGCATGTTACTGCCATATTAATCAATTGCCAAATAAATTATGTAAATACTAAGGAATGTTTAGAAAGTATATCCTACTTTAAATAGTTTACCACATTAAAATTTATATTACATGGCAGGACAGTTCCTTCTTCTGTGTTGACTATAATTTGATGCATTTCCTTCTCTAAAGCAGATGGAATTAATATTACATGGGTGTCTTTTGTCAATAATAAATATATGGCCTGCAGCTCAGTTTCCACTGGACTTTGTGCCTCTTGATGCAGTGACACTTAATCTTTTCACCATTCTCCCCTCTCCCCACTATACTTTATTCAACACTACAACTGATTTTCACCATTCTCCCCTCTCCCCACTATACTTTATTCAACGTTACAACTGATTTATAAATTTATATTTGAGCGGATCAGCAATGCATGTATTGTAGACACTGTGTTATGGGAGGTCTGAAGGGGAGGGAGTTTTCAGTGTTTAAGAATAACAAATACTAAAAATGCCACATTCTGGCTGTGGAAAATGCTTGGCAGTTTCACTTGCTACTATCAGAATCTTGGGCAACAAGAGTGCAGATGCTTGCTATGCCTTGCAGTTTGCCTTATTTTGTAACTTAATCTCATGGTGCGTAATTGCAAGCCCTTTAAGTACAATGAAAATGTTTGACATTTAGTAGCCGTGGGGATTAAAGCAGTGGTGGAACTGATGTCACCGTTAGCTCAGTCTAGATGTTCAGAGTGCCAGCCTTCTCACTGGAACAGCTTGGCAGTTTTTTTAGAATTCTTTCAATAATGAGCATTGTTTAGTAGAAATCAGCTGTGTAGAAATTAATGGCTCAGAAAGCTGTTTTTATTGCTCTTAGTCTGTAGTGAGAACATCAAGTTCCTGGCTTTCATGCACAAGCAGGATTTCACTTCACAAGACTGACTGCTTCTCCCTCCCCTGCCTGCTGTGGAGTTCAGTTTTATGCAGTCTGCATTATAATAAACTCTAAGATACAGATGTTTTCTCTAAAATTTGTAAGATTAGAAGATAGAATTACCTTAATAATATGTTCATGTAAGTAATTTTTGGTGGTGTTGAGGTGATAGTATTCAGTTTTAGCCTGACCTTCAGTGTTTTCACTGTCCTTGAGTACAAATATATGAGATACAGAGAAATGCTTTTCTTGTGAGATCTTTCTAAGAAGTGGTTACATTATTCCCTGAAGATTATCCTCCTCCTCCTTTCCAGTAATGAAGTGCAGGTTCTGCAACTGTACAGTTTTGAAGTCATAGGCTTGCTGGCTGTAGAAATACTGGAAGATCCAGAGCCTCCAAAGTAGTGCATAAAGGAAGGATTTTTTTAGCAGGTAAATATGTGAAGTGAAGGACAGAGAGGTGGCAGTGTGAGCAGAAGTATTTGCTAATGAAAATGTAGCAAGGGGTCTGGTCGAGAGAAACATCAGGACTGGATAATGAACATTCTTGACATTTTATGCAAAGAACTGACAACTCTTGGTTGCCACTCTGGTGGATAAAGGCATTGTAAGAACCATACCTTAGTTTATGGACTTGAGCTGTAGGAAGCTGGAGGTAATTAGAGGAAGTAGGGCTTGAGAGGAAACAAGCTTCAGTTTAACCAGATTTAAATCTCTGGTGTTGACAGTAACTGCAAGTCGAATTGGAACTGAATGAAATGGTTTGAGTGAATGCACAGCTCGGTATAAGAATCACTGGGACAATGGTGGCACTCAAAGCTGTGAGAATCAATGAAGTTAAATAAAATTTTAGGAAAATGGTGTCAGGTGTCGTGTCCTGATCCTAAGGAAAGGGCAAAAATACTCCTCAGGGAGGCCAAGGATGTGGGAAGAAGGAAAGTTCTGAAGGAGTGATTTTTTTAGCAGATATGGACACTACTTGAAAGAAGCAGATGGGATGTCTGAGCAGTATGCAGTAGAAGCAGACTTGGGTAATTGTTCTGAAGAAAAAAAAAAAAAGGGACTTACATGTTCAGGCATGCCTAAACGGGCAGGAAAAACTGAAGCAAAAGAAGAAGACATTAAAAGTGGTTTTTAAAAAGCACCCTGGGCAGTGCTTTCCTACCAAGTTTTGAGAGAGAAGGTATGCAGACAAGGGAGAGAGTTGGATAAGTTCAGAGATCATGTCAAAAATGTTTAGGTGATATCTTTGAGGATGATACTTTGGAATGAAATTACAGACAGAAATTAAAATCTGCTTTTGGCAATGCTAATGCATAACCTTTGGGAAATAACTTTGTTTCTGATGCATGTTACCTCCTCTTTTGTCATAGGAGACATAGAATGTATTTGAGTAAATACATGGCACTGTCTAAATGTTACTTTTTAGGCTTATTAAAAGTTACTTTTAGCAGCAGGTTGGTTTTAATCATTGTAAATATAGACAGTGACCTATTTGCAAAGATTGTTCTGTCTTTCATCCTCTTTAGTAATTGACTATTGCATAAACTGTGAAGCACTAAAGGGGATTATCACTAGGATGGCTGTTTTGCTTTGATTAATTCTGAGTAGTAAAGATCTTAAAGAGCTCTTTCTGTCTTGCCTTTGCAATTTCTGTGGGATTGCAGTAACTTTTTAGTCAGGGGAACAAAATATTTTCTGTCTTTGTGGATGTCAGAGCATATCTTCTGGAGATCTTGGCATTCTTGACTTGGTCACTTAGTTGAAAGACTGGTGGCAGATTATTGGTGTTAGACTGCTTTGCTGGTCAAGTAAACATCTGAAATAAATGGCTATCACTGTTTTGTGGGGCACAGAATCAGTTAGCTTCTACGATAAGAAATTTCATGCTGGTTTTTTTATTTCATTCATTTGTCCAAGAGATGAGTAATTTGACAGTATGAAGGAAGCATGTGAAATTTTTTTCTTAATAAAACTGAACATGTTTGCAGATTCATGGTGATATGTATAATGTAGTAGTTTGAATTATGTTTTAAGTACCATCCTTTAGTCTCTTACCTTCTTAAAAACAGCATTTGTTATTCTAATGATGTTAAATGCTGAAATATGCACATTCTAATGAGGTGAAGAATAACTTTCAATGACAAGGAACTAAAAGCTTTATAATTTAAGGAGTTTTATAAAACATTATTTTAATATATTTTTAATGTGATTTCAGTAGCTGCTGCTAGAACTTTGTAAGCAGCTTGAAATGTTTGCTAAATTGCATTAATAACTCAAAGGTTCTGGACAGATAATATTAGGGAATATTTTTCCTGGCTGGTTTTGTGTATGTGGGTTTTTTTTTTTTTCCTACACAGTGTCAACAGGTCTGGATAGTTTCACTTTACAGTGGTGCTGTTTGTGATCAGCTTGGTCTTTGTAGTTTTAATATGTAAGTCAGGTTGCTGATAGTTGTCCCTCTCGGTCCAGGTGAATAAATCTGGATTTAGGTGCCTTAAAATGAGCAGTCCTTGTGTGCCACTAATGCTGCCAACAGCCCATCTCCCATATGCTCCTCTGCACATCCCTGCTGCAAATCAGATTGGTCTTCCTTAAAAAATAAACAGCAGGCACAAGTGTTATCTATGTGAGGCAGTTGTCATAAAATCATGACCTGTGAGACAAGCTGGTTTTAGTTGACTGGCTTGTTCTAATACTGGTGTTGGAATGCTCAGCTGAGTAAGCTACAGATCTACGTGGTACATGCAGTTTTGTGTTGCTTCCAGACTTGAAACAAACATCTAGTGCACTGTCAAAATTATGCAAGTGCCAACACAGTCTTTTGACTCTTGCACACCTATTTACCCTAATTTCATGCAGAAAATGATGAAATGGAACTTCGAAGGCATTGATTTAGATGAATAAACCTGTGGCTTTTATCCTGGTAGAATTACTTCCTAGCTCAAATGAAGCTCAAGCTGTGCTGCTTAAGGAATAATAGTCATAATATGGAATTGATTTTTCTGTTTTTTATCTAAAAAAGTGTAATTTCTAGTGTGCAATGTGTGAGTTTTGGTGCATGCTGTCCCACCTGCCTTTTCTTTTGAATTCCTGCCAAGTGCCAGCCTCAGCAGGGTGATGACAGTGTCTTTAGGGATGGTGGAGTAAATGCTTAAACAGGAAAGTAAATGCTTAAACAGGAAAGCAGCCCTAGAAAAAGGAGTGGGTGTTTTGTGTCATTGCTGCCTAAGTTGAAAGCAGCTGGAGATACTGGGGACTTGCTTTTTCTCATTGACAGTGCTTCTGTCATTTGAAGCAGGGAACCATCAGACACAGAAAAGACTGTAATAGGTAAAATTGCTTGAGACTGTTTTGAGAATATTTGATCATATCTTGTTCTCTCACACAACTCTGGGTACAAACAGTTGCTTTTGCTATGTCTTTACCTGGTTACGATCTAGGCAGTAGTTTAATATTGCAGTGCTTGCCTATAGAACAAAGGTGCTGTTATTCTGTAGAATCCTAAAGAAAGTATCATTTGTTTCACAGCAGTGTGACAAAACATCAGGGAACGTATGACTCTGTAGAATAAAATGCAAAACACTTTTCCTTTTTTTTTAGACAGCTCTCTGGAATAGTAGACATTTGTGCTTAAAATAAAAAGAAAGCAAAATCTGTGCATAGCTAGTACCCAAACAGCTGATATGTCTCTGATGTGCCTTGCCAGGTATGTTTGATTTAAAAACTATAGAGCCAAATGGGTTTTGCCTTTATGTGGAGTTTGTTCTAAAGCTAAGGACAATACTTTTGGACAAAAGAGTCTTTCAGGATAGTAAAAACTGAGGGTTTTCAAATGACTTCTGTGATTGTGAGTAACTGGACAACATACTGTTAGAATATTTATATCCGTTTTGAATTTAGGCTATTTTAAAAGGACTTCGGACCTAGTTCTTGGGAAAGACAGTAGATTTCTAGTAGATTATGCTTCTATTCTGGTAGATGTGAAAGTGCTAGGTTAGTGCAGAGAGGCATTCAAACAAGCAGAGAGAATGTCAGTAGTAGGAAATAGCGCAGAACGAAAATGCAGAATGCAAATTTCATGGTGTTTCTGTATTCTAAATAACATGCAGTTACTGGCCTCTTTCATCTTGAAAAGGAGGTATTTTTTTCCCCCCATCTTTTGATAGTTTGTCCTATCTTTGTAAACTCTTTTGACAGAGATTTGGAGCTTGTGTACAATGATGCTGTGAAGACTGGCATAGGTGTTTGGAGTCTGTATTTTAATTCATTCTAGTTTTCCATCTGATAAGTTTTGTAAATGAAAGCTAGAAGTTGAGGAGCTGTCTGAATGAATTTAGGTTATAGCTTATGTTGAGTTTTGATGTTAAATTATCTACCTTCACCTTCTGCTTATAATCAAAATCATGATTAGAAACTTGGACTCCTATTTTAAATCTGAAATTATGTATTACATTTTGAATTTAAATAACATAATTTTAATTATTCCCTTTTAAAATAGTTTACCTAAGGCTTCTGGATGATCTTCAGATCATCTAGTTAAATTAAGTAATTTCCCTGTATTTTGTTTAAATGCCATGCTGAAGAGCAGAGTTTTATGTATGTTTTCTGCTGGTGTGTAGTGTACACAGTTCCCATCTTTTGCTTTTGTGGATTGTTGTTCAGCTGAATCACTTTGCTGCTCCAGTCACCACCTGGCTCTACAAATATTTATTTCCAGTGCTGCAGGGAGGTGGTGGTGCTGGCCTGGGCAGTGTTGTGATGAGTGTGTCACTAGCTTGTGAGGAACTCCTTTATGGAGTTTATGGCAACCTGGACAGTCACAGTCTAGTGCAGAGTCAGCAGATCTGAAGGACTCGAGGACACACTTGGCTTTTTACTGTCACTGATGTGATGGGACTCAGGCAACAAGTGTGCTTGTGCAATACTGTAATAAAATGTTATGTCTGATTAAAAACAAAAATACAGTTAACAAACTTTCTGGACTCTCAACTGGTTGTTCAACATGTCTAGTAATATTGCATGCTCATTTATTTTCTAGAGAGCTTGAAAGATCACCAGGATATTGTTTGGAAATGATTCGTGGTACAACGGAAATGTTAGTGTTGCACATAACTATTGTTTGTCTTTTAAGTATTTAGAAGAAGCTTTATCCTGCACTGAAGTCGTGCAACAGCAAATGAAGTTCTTGAGTGACTTCGATTTGACTGCTTTTCCTGTTGAAGTTGAACACAGGTGCTTCCCTCCTCCCCCCAGCCCCCACCACTGAAGATTTATCAACATGCACTACCCATATCAATTCTTGGGTATCTTCATCCAACTGGAAAAGCTAATAGATGTTTGTCATGCATAACTGCACTGTGCTTTAGGCACGGGGGACTATGTATGTGTGTGGGTATATATCTGTATACCTATGTTCTCTGTATATATGAGATATAAAAAGAACAGGGGCAGCTGTTCTGTTTCTTCATAGCACTTTGATCTTGATTTGCACCTCATATAGTGGGACTACCAACTTTAAGCTTCCTCACAACAACTTCATGAGATGTACTCATCAGTACAGTCTTTTTTCTGCCACCCAGATAAGTCCATTTGTCCTGGTTGTGACTTTGTTGTGTTCATCCCTCCCGGGTGCTGCACTCTGACTTGTAATGGCATTTTCATGCTTCCCCAAGGCTCTGTGCTTTTCCTGCTGCAGTATGTGTTACTCCATGGTGCTGGTGCCCACCAGCTATGCCAGGGCCTGCAATGCTTCCTCCCGGGAGAGCTTTTCACAGCCAGGCTCTGTGGCTGCCTTGCCTTAGGCAGGGAGCAGGAGCGTGGGAGGAGGCAGCATGGCCCTGCCAGGGGCCCAGTGGTCACACAGCTCTGTCCCTCTGTCCATCTTTCATCCATTCACTGAGCTCCTTTGCTCGCTTGTACCCGTGGCAGCTCCTCACAGTCACCCTCTGCAGCCTCCTCAGTAAAAGCTACAGCCTTCACCTTCCCTTACTTTCATTCTTCTTGCCTTTGCCAGCCTGGAGGGTCGTGCTTATGTGACTGCCTGAGGAGACACAGGGCGAGGGATGCTCAACTTGAGTTTTTCTTTTTATTCTTCCATGCTTCAGTCTCAAAGAGGGACCTGTCTTGGTGTTTCACAAGATTGTGGGTTGTGCTTCACCAAGGTGTAAATTTTACTTTTAAGTTTTGTTTACTTTTCAGTTAATTATATACATCAAAACTGTATTGCATCCATTTTTGCTAGTTTATAAGTTGCTACTGTAACTATCAATTGAGCAAAACTTAGATATGTACTTAGACTTATGGGTTTTTTTTTTCTTCTATGGAAAAACAGAAAAATCCAAATCCCGAGTGTTATGCTAAAAATCTAGCTCTAAACTCTTATTCTTATTTTCTTGTTTTGTAAATCTTTAAAGCCTCAGCAGATTGTGTCCAAACCTAAGGTGTGATGATTTCCTGTACAGCATTGTGAGGGCTGTAAAACAGCTCTTTCCAGCTGCTGCAGGTCTTTGCTGTGCTGTTTATTAACAACTGAAGTGAACATTGTGCTGAGATGGTACTACATTGACAAATTCCTTCTTTGCAATCAGTTTTCTGAGGAAAGTAGCTTGAAGAGCTGTATTTAAATTCTGTGCTCCTAGATGGTCTCAGGAATTCTGTGTGCTTATCCTGCTCTCACATCATTAATGTCTATCCATAAACTGCTGCTTTGCTTCTCAGAGTATGATAAATGGTGATTTGAGCCCCGAGCCAGCCTTCTGTGTTGTCCTTGGTATGGTTGGATCTGCTTCAGTGCAGCCTCAGAATTATAAAGTAAATAAAATTCCAAAAATACTGAGTCTTTTTATATCTTCTTAACTGCCATCTGAAACAAAAATCACTGGTTTAATATTCACTGAAATAAAGTGGAAGTTGCAGAGTTACTTTAACATTTTCATGTTGAAACACAAAATTCAATGAAAAAGATATACTTCTCTCTCTAGATACTGATTTGCAGAAATAGCTGTTATTGGAAATGAAAGACATTCTTGCTAGTGTAAGGAAAATAAAGGGGAAGAAAAACTGCAGAAAAAATGCATGGCTGAGTGTTTCATGCTTTCTGTCCCTACACTGGGTGCCAACAAGCTGTCTGCAAGCAGAGAGAAACAGACTAAGAAATACAGTCAAAGAACAAATACTTCTATTTTCAGTAGTGGTAGAGAAAAAAAAAGATGCAACCTGGTTGAAATTCCCATGAGAATTTTATTGCTTTGCTTAATTTTGCTGTAAGCAGTACATGTAGTCTATTGCTGAGTATTTCTGGGATTTTGAGAAAAGCCTGTAAAATTTTGTACTTGGCTTTAGCTTTTTAAAAAGCCCTCAAAAGTGATCTTAAAAAAATCTCTAACTTCTTTAAGTTAGGCAGAGTGGGTTGGATATATTTCTGAAAATGTTCCTCCTGCTATTTAGTATACTTTTGTAAAACAGAATCCCAGTGTTAAAACTGGAATCATAGCCTGTTATAGCTAATTTAAAAGTTGAAACTTAAAAATATCTTAGAAGCAACATGGCATAATTATGTACAGGGTTCTTTTTGTGTGGTCTTAAACAGCTAATGAAGGAAATATTCATGCTCTTCTCAAAATTTGAAACACCTCATATAATTATATAAATATGCTAACTGGTAACACTTACTTTGCTCATCCTATTATGTCTTTTAAGGCAAAATTTTAAACTAAGTAATGACCTAATGTTCTCTGTATGTCTTCTCTGGCATGAGACTTGGCTTTCTACTTTATCCTTCATTACCAGAAAGAAATGTTATACGTGATGTAATAGGAGGCGTTCTTTGTCCTAAGTCATTAAAATACATGAGATTGAGGGGGTTCAAGCAGCCCTAACAAAACTTCAGAGTTCTGCTTGTGTGCTGGAGCACGTACATTGTCTTCAGAATAGAGGCAGTGTCTTGGGAATTTAGAAGGCCTTGTGACATTTTGTCTTAATTCTTTATATCTCTCTCCCCTCCAGTACAAGTGACAGATGCCAATATATGTGGGATTTTTACGGTTTATAAAAAAGAAACTTCAACATGCAAACTAAAGAGCTGAGTACTTATGTGTACTGGAGGTGACAATATATAAAGAGTCTGACTTATAATGGGAATTTAATTTTAAAATACTTCTCTAGTGGAGTTGTGAACTTCATTTCCATAGATGCCAAAATCAGAGGTATTTTTCCTGGTCAGAGGAGTTATAACACAAAACACATGCAAAGTATTGGGAAAACCAGAAATATTAATTTTAATGTTAAGTATTTTTCCCATCTATTGCTCTTTGCCTTAACGTTTGTTTGCTTCATGCAGGCCAGTGAATGTCCTGTTCCAATATACTGGGAGGCAGGAAGGATTTCAAAGAAATGCAGTGTCCTAAAATACCGAAGACTCCTTTGAAAATGGAATTGTAATGTCTTCTCTAAGTCCTTATGCAGTGACTTTGTCTTGCACCTTGTAAAAAAATCTTGCTGTCTGTCATAGAACCCACTAATTATATTCAGTGTTACACAGTAAACATGTGAGAGGATACTGGATCTGAATACAGATTTAATAAAGGATAATCTAATACAGGGACTAGTGGGTTTTAAAGACAGGAAAGTCTAATATGGTGGCCATTGCGTGAAATCTGCAGGGTGAAAATGAATTTAGATTTTTAAAATAATGAAATTTTAGATATCTATTTTAATAATGAGATAAATGAGTAAGTGGGAGCTTGATGTCTTAATTTTAATTTAACCATTTAAAAGATTACTTGTTATCTGAAATTGTTTAAATATGTTAAAAAATTTGAATAATGTGGGGAAAATGTCTTTTGTGTAATCTCTAAGCTTCAGTCTTGATTGAGGGAAGGTTTATGTGGAGAAAGAAGCCTATGAAAAGCAATCAAAACTGTATCAAACAGCTTCTTGGTCTGAATCTTCTTCATGTTGAAGGCTCTTCCCATATTAATGCATTATGCTAAGAATATCAATAAAGGCATGATTTATGACAAGTCACTTTTAAAAAAATTGTTACTTGTAACTTCCTGCAGCTACCAGATGCATTTTGTCATGGTATGCCAGCCAGTATGGCCCAAAGCTTTGTATTGCCATGGCAAAAGGGGGCATAAAACTTCAGTTTCTGCTCAAAAGAAATGAATCTATATGCTAAAATGGAAAATACGTGTTCTTAGCAGAGTTTAGTAGTCTAACATCTCCCTGCATTCCTCTGAGGGGATTTATGGCTGCAAGGCTCATCTTGAAGCTGGAGGCTTCACTGGAGGTTTTGTTATGATTGCTGTACTGTTGCTGTGCCAGATAGTTTGCCTGTCCTCTAATCCCCCATTTCAGTGGCAATCTGAAATGCACAGCTAACGCTTCCAGTAAGTGTTATTAGGAGATAGAGCTAATCACCCTCCGTACTCAATTACTGCTCTTGTGAAGACAAAAGCATTTGGAGCAATGTTAGCCTAAAGCCTATTCAGGCACTTACGTTTTCCCAATAAGCTTTCTATCTTTAATATAGCTGTTGTACTAGATGTGGCTGAACAGCAAAATCTTAGCAGTCATCAAGCAGGATAAGCTCTGACACTGCCAGCAGTGTTGCAGAAGGCTCTCTGGGCAGTGGACTGATCAGCTTTCAGCACTGTCACTCTACAGACCCTCGTGGGACCTGGAATCCAGAGCTCCTACAATGCCTGCAGTTGCATAATTCACCTTTTTATATGAGCTCAATGGAAATCTCGCTTGAAAACAACATAGAAATAAACAACAAAGTATTCGTGTATCCACTAATTCAAAAGACATTAATTATTAATTAATTTTTCTCTTGAGACTCCCAGGAAGTTCAGCATCAATTCCACCTGTGTTTTCTGCAGATGGACACGAGATTTCTGCCAGCTTGCAAGAGCAGCTTCATGTGCAGAGCATTGCTATATACTCAAGCATACATACAAGTCCTTTAAAGTGTTTTTGTCCCCCGACAGCTTGCCAGACAGTGCTGCCATACTTTATTATACTTGCAGTTTAAATGAGAACATTCTCTAAAGGATGGGGGCTCCAGCTGATCCGCTGAATGCTGAGCACGGAGTTGTAATTCAGCAGCACGGGGGAGGGCTGTGCTCGCTGTGCCGGCCACAGGGCACCGCTTACTGCCTGCTGCTTAATCAGCATGAAACTATTAGCAAATTCTTGCCATCTCAGCTATAATGTACTGCTAATAGGTTCGCTTTATTGCGCAGGACAGTCAAAAAAGCCTGGAATGTTTTAGTAATTTTGAATAAGCATAACATTCCTCTTAATGAAGTTTGACAGCGCTTTCAGAACTCCCTCACACTGTATAACAAGAGTACCATTACACATTCCTGTGTACTATGTGCTGGTAATTTATTTGTGTCTTTTCTAACACAACTCTTCTTACATGAAAGCTTTTCCATTAGAATTTAAAATTACATTATTTTACAAAATAGATTCCTGGCAACAAAAGCATCTGTATGTTATTAGTCCATTTAAACATACTCTCTGAATTTAGTCACAGTTTTACAGTTGTCAGAAGACTTTGTAAATCCTACTTCAGTGAAAAAAAAAATCACAGAAATGATTTGAGGTTTTTAAAATTAATTTAGATTATGTCTCACCCTCCCTCAGTATTTTGAAAATGTGCTTTGCAATCTGGAGTATGCAGTGCATGGAGGAATGTGTGTGCTAATGTGGCCTCTTCCACTTGTATCATCAGGAGTAAGTTTCAGAGAGGGTTAGTGCCAGATATCTGAATCTGACTGTTTCTTTTTCCTCCCTGTCTTTTGTTTAGGGGCAGTATATTTTTAGAGCAGTTTAATAAGTCCTCCATTTTACTGATAAATTGGAACGCATCTCTGATACCTAGGGCTTGGATGATTTTCAGTTTTTCTTGTCAGCAGTGAAAAATGGTGTTGCATGGCAGCAGGAATTAAATTATGTCAGTTTATTTTACTTTTAGTAAGTTGTGAGCTTGTCTTACAATCATGGGAGTAGTGAGAAGGGTCACTGTGTTTCCCCACTCCCCAGTATGGTACCAGACAGTCAGCCCAGGCAGTCTCCATGATGGGAGGGATGTGACAAAGAGCTCTGCTTCCTATTTTTATTGCAGGGTCTGGTTCACTTACGGCTGCTCTCACTCATTTCTCTTCCTTCTGAGAGTCTTATCTCATTCCTGGAGCCCAGAATTCAAAAAGGTTTTTATGGTCTTAATCCAGCAGTGCTGCTCATGGTCAGAATGGCTCTACTTTGAATGCAATGCCATCCCTGGGAAGACCAGATGCGGTCTTTATGATCAGCGCGTCTTTAGCAGACCCTCTCTGGATTGGTGTAACTGTGACAGCAGGCTTTGGGAGATGGAGTCTACTTCAAATATCAAAATACTTGACCTCCTTCCTACACACACCTCCTCTTCCTTTCTGGCAGGCCATTCCGTACCTCTTTGTTTCAGCTCTTCATAAGATGTCTTTCAACCCCAAACTTTGTTTGAGAAGGACCTGCAAATAAGCAGGGGGATTACTGTTAAACATTTGATTACAGTAGGTGTTCATACTTGTCTGAGTGAATGAAATCCACACAGAAAACTAGAGTAAGATTTATTGTGTGTGTGTCCTGTTACTTACACAGTTGGCATCTACAGCAAACACAACATTTTATGTTGCATAGATAGTACCAAGCCTTTTAATTGCTCAGCAGTCCATGTAGAACATAAGGGAACCATTGGAACATTTTACAGCATATACCAATGGACACAAAGCAGTAATTTTCTGTGTGAAACATGTAACTGGGTTATGTTTAAGGAGTATTGTTGGAAGAGGAGAGATACTCAGATTTAGTTTTGGCTTTGGAGGGTAGATAGCTGTGCTGAGCTTCAGGGGGAATTGTTGATGTGCCCATTCATTATTATTTTTTGAATATTGTGGCACACACTCTTTCTCTCCCCCTTTTTTAAAAATAAATTTCTAGAGCATGTGACACATTGCTTTAGTCCCTTCACCAATTGTTTTATGTAAGATAGAATAGACATGCTAGAGGCACTATGCATTGATGCTATTTTGTAGTTCTTTCTTGGTTACTGTAGCACACAACTGAATTTTTTTGATCCTCATGGCCATGTAGAAGTTACATTTGTACTGTAAAAATTACAATTAACTGCTTTTGAGCAGATGAATACAGGATTTCAGATTCCACTGCATTTACTCAGATGCATAAAGAAGTTAAGCAAAAGCCCAGTTCATTTAGTTTGCAGGACCTCTATTTTGTATTACAAAATGCAGCTTGTTTCGTCATTTGTGTATTTGCAACTTCTCAGGGAAGAAAAATTACTTTAAGTTTCCTGTCAGTGCTGCAGCTGTGAAAGAGAACCGGGGGAAATGGCCACAGGTCCAGTAAAACTACTCTTAATTAAATGTATGTGGTTTGCCAGCTCATAACATTTTAGGGTTGTTTTTGCAAATTGTACCTGGGAATTGACTTAACAGCTGCAGTTCTGAGGATGGTGAAGTTGATAATTCACAGTCAGGGGAGAAGTACAGTTGAAGCACAAGCATTCCCACTTGTTGGCACATTTCAGGGTATTGCCTTGGGTGACTTAAATTCTGTGCTGGACAGCTTTTTAGTGTAGCGATGATTTTACTGCCTTTTTGACCATCTCTGGGCATGAAAGTAGGTTTGTCCATTCTTGAACTTGCTTGTTCTGAAAAAAATACTTATTAATCCCACAAAGTACAGCACTGTGTATGTTTTTTTTGTCTGATTTGTTTTGCATCTTACGAATTTTTGGGGGTTAACCACCTCAGTGAACTGAAAATGGGGGTATGTCCCTATTTTCTTTTTCTGAAATTTGAAAAGCTTGATTGTCCAAAATTGATTCCTCACATTTGTGGGAATGTGTTGAATTGGAAGGATGACTAGACCCTGTGGTAGCCTCTTGCTTTGTCCCTCCCAGTTTTGCTACAGGTTGAAGAAAATTGTCCTTAAATTTTTCTTTTTCGGGACGGTGTTCAGGGGGTGGGGAGAGAAAATGTCCTCTTTCCTTACTGGTATGATTTTATAACACTTCTGGGTTTTAACTTATTTTGAGTATTGAGATACCCTGGTGGTTTGCAGAGGAGAGGAGAATATAGCATCTTCCCTTGCTTAAACTGATTTTTGATATTCCCAACATTCCTGACCCAGGTTTTCCTACTAAAAATTAATATTAGTAATATTTTTTAATATTTAAGATGCTGTGAGGAAAATGTTTTATTTTATACTTTATATGTAAAGTATTGAATGTGATAGATTTAATGTTAAAACAGTTTTTCTCAAAATGCTGACAAAAACCATGTTCTTTAGAATTCAGTTTTTTCATTCCAAGTGTGGGACTCCAACTAGTAAACAAAATATCTTTCTCTTTTCACTCTTATCTTTCATCCTACTGCTGCGTTCTGTACTTTGAGGTGATAGGAAGAGCTGTCCTTAGTCAGCTTAAAAATATTTGTTATTCTCTGCCTGAGCTACTTGGGGTACTTATTTCCTTTTTTGATGGCATGAGGTCTCTTCTCCTTCAGTTTTTGAATGCTGCCATCACCATGGTACTGTATTGCTTTCTTACAGGCTGCTGATTTTTCTTAAGAAAAAACAAGGATTTAAACCCAGCATTTCAGTTATTCATACTTGTACAATAAATTAGCTTCTTACCATATACTTTGAATAGCTTCTTCATTTATTTCAAACTTCAGATATGAATGTGCTGCTTTTCAGGATGTGGGTTAGAAATTTTTAATGTAGCCTTGTTTACAAAGCCTTGTGAGAATAAGGAAAATAGAGAACAACCCCATTGTGGTTCTTTCCCACTGCATAGGGACAGAAGCAAGCATACCAAAAGTGCTATTGAAGGTTGTGGACTAAACTGCACTTAAGCTTTCAAGGAAAGTTCCTTATTTTGCTGATCAGGCTGTTGCAAAATTTAATTCCTTGTTTGCTCCATATGTAAGTAACTTTTCTCCCCCATCAATCTAGCCATTTTTTTACCTGTCCCTGGGAGAAATAGACAGTTCTTTACTTACTATAGTTCTATAACTGATTATGTTTTAGATACTTGAAGATAATTCCTTCTCTCAGCCTTTGGAGTTTAATTAGGCAGCTAAACCTCCTTAAGAACTAAAAGAGAGGTTCAGAAAGAGAAGGTCCTGCTCTCCTGTCACCTTAGACACTTCAGAGGTGTCTCTGGTTGACCTTGCAGTGACCTGCAAACACCTAAGGAGTCTAAATATGGGAGGGCTTTTTGTTTGTTTGTGGGGTTTTTGTTTGTTTTGTTTTTAAAGTCTCACCAGGGTTAGTTTATTGCCATTCTGTTTTTTTCCATCCCTTTGCTGCAGGGTCACATCAGCATCAGGGGTGCAGAGGGCAAGGGAGATGGGGTTGCTCCTTTTGGTAGCCGGTGGCCAGTAGACCAGCATAGCTAGGTCTTAAAAAGTTTCATTAATCTTTGGTTTTCTGAAACAAAAAAAAAATTGTGGTTTTTCTTGTTTTCTAAACTTTAAGTTGTTGCCTGAGTCCATTGAACTATGTGCTTTATTGATTTGGTTACCTGAACTGAATGAGCAAAAGCATTTGCTGAACTTCTGTGCAAGCAGAAGTGTCAGTGTGGCTTCTGCCTTTCTGCATGCAAGGAAATTCTTTGCTTGTGTGCATGGGGTGTTAGGGTAACTAACTTATTTAAAGTTACTTTGGCAAGTTACTTTTCTCTTGGCTTCCCTTTCTTCTAAGATTAGCAAACCAATTTTTTTCAAAAGGAAAAAGTGAAAAAAAGAAGTTGGTTTGGGGCTTTTTTGGTGTTTTTTTTTTTTTTTTTTCCAGTAGACATTCTGATGTGTTGCAAAGGAAAGCTCTTTAAAAATTTGCCTGAAGTCAGAAACATGGACTTTGTGTGTACAGACTTAAGAACATTCTGAGATTCTTATTCCCTAATCCAAGTCTGTGTTTTATTAGAGTATGAATACATTACTTGATGAATAGATTTTATCATAATTTCTCTAGACTTTGGGTGTATAATTTGTGTTTTGGTTTGTAAGGTATAGTTAGACAGTATGTAAAATGTGGTTCTTCAAATCATATATTTTGAAATTGTTTAGCCAGTCATGATCCCTAGAACATGCTTTTTCAGGTGTTCCAGTTTATAAATTGAGCACTCTTGAAAGTTGATTCCCAGGACTTCAATACAATGTTTGTGGAAGTCAATGTGAGTTGCTACAGCTACACCAGCTGTTTCTGAGGTTTATTCCCGAGTGGGCAGTGTAATCAAAGAAATTGCCCTCTGGGGTTTTGGGGCACATGAGGGGTGTAGTTGTTTGTGGATGGTAATTGCTGGTATTAAACTCAGGAAATGCTTGGAGAGGCAGATGTGGAGGGTAACAGGGTAAAAGGAGCCTACCAGTTACACAACAGAATGTATTACTGTTAATATATTAGTAAGGTAAACCAACAGATGCCATTCTAGTATCTGATTTGATACTTTGCTTCCTAGGCCAGTTAACTGTGTTCTTCACTGGGGTTTGCCACCTTAATTAATCCCATAAGATATTTCCAGTATCCCAGTAAGTGTGCTCATACATCAGCTTTGCTCATACTTAGCTCATATGTTTCAATACTGGTGATGTTCTGCAGCTGCATATGTTATTAAAAACTTTTAAGTGTTGCAGTTCATAAGCTCAAGAAGATATTTTGAAATTATTCTAACACCTAACAAAGAAATACTGCTATAACAAATGCTTGCTGGATTTGCTGCTACGAGCAACATTTGGTGAAGCAGGGTTTCACACAAGTGAAATCTGCTTTTGCAGCAGAGTAAAAGGACAGCAGCTGTAAACTGAGTGGGAGTTCTGCATTTTCTTGTCAAGTTGGAATGAAATACCCCTTCTAACAGAACATATATTTGATGACTGCTCTGTTTTAGAACTATCTCTTGCAAATTGTTATTTTCCGTTTTTTTGTTTTTTTTTTTTTTTTTTTAAGAATCCCAACTATCTGTTGTGAAAGTGAACCATTATAATACACATGTAGAGTTTCTTAATTGTTCTGGGCTCTTCCTTTGCTTTCTAGTAGGAGACTATTACAGTTTTTGCTCTACTGAATGATGGGGTTCTGGTAACTTGTGTGGTAGTATTTAGACTTAATTCTGTTTATTCAAGTGGTTCTCAAGCTATCTTTTAGGTTTTTGAGCTTGCTTAGTACTATAACTTCAGCAACTTGGGAATTTTATCAGAAGTGGTGTTTACTTTCCCATCTGCACTTTTCATGGGTTCCTGGCTTTACACTGCTTTGTGTAAGCACTGGACCCTCAAAAGTACACTTAAAGACTATGGGATTTGTACTTTTGAAAATGTAAAGTGTAGAAAAAATTGCTATTCAATTTGAATAGCAAATTCAAATGTAATGGAAACTTTTCCATGACCTTTAGGCTATTATGAGTTCAAATAATACCATTCTACACTATTCCCACAATAATATTTCATAGGAGCTAACTTCTTAGACTTGCTGTGTTTTTGTAATGGATACAACATAGAAGTGTCCCATGAAGATCTTAATAAACTGCCTTTAAGAATACTTTCACCTCTCTGAGGCAAATGAGATGTACAGCTATACATTAAACCAGTTAAAACAGTAAATGCTTTGATAAATGAGGAGTCTCCACTACTTCTGAAACTTCAAGAGATTATTCTGCTGTAACAGTTCTAAAACGACTGAACAGCTTGATGTGCTCTTGTGATACTTGCCATCTGAAAAGCAGCACCTATTGGCCTATTACAGGATAATTTTCTACTGGAGAAAGCAAGGTAGGCTTTTCTTGTGTTTTCTTAGTGTACTACTTTAGTTTTTATAGAACACATCATTGAGAGACATCACAAATGATTCCCAACAGTTTGATTATTCACAAATCTGCATTTAGACATGTACTGTGGGTTTCACAGAGCTCAGGAATTGACAGCAATTGAGCTAAAATGCAGAACAACTTGAAATTAACTTCCCTAAAAGTGAAGGAAAAATAAATGTGTAAATCTCCTTCTGTATGGCATATCCAGGTTTTTCAAGATGTGGGCTAAATTTCTGAATTAGGCTACAGATAACTTTATTATGTGTGTTGAAAGTATCAGCATTTGATCTGGTGATCAGGGGGAAAAGGAGTGAAGGAAATTTACTGTCTGACTTTGGAACATTGTCAAATTTGGCCCCTCTTTCCTAACTGGGGTAAGCTTGCTGTGTAAGCTTGTATGACGTAAAGTGTTTCATATGGTATTGAAATTTTCTGCTATAGGAAAAGCAGCTTTGTCTATATCCTTGGACAAAAGCTTTTTTATGGAAGGGAGAAGCTAGATTGTGCAAGTGGCAAAGTACAAGTATGGTAAACACTGTCATCTTTGTGCATGTTTGACAAAGAATCCCATTGTAAGATCTTATTTCCGTTTTTTAAAATATTTGACATCACTGTTGCAGTCCTTCAGTATACTTTCTTTTATTGCTATAAACTTCCTGCGTTCATATGTCATAGTTTGCTCATGTAGTGAGCAACTGCAGGAATGTGAATGGGAAGTTTGCAGAGTATGCAGGTTAAAAATGGTTTTCCATCAATTTTCTTTGACTGGTCACTTATGATGGATGATCTGGGAGTGGTCTCTGGTACTCCAAAACCCAGCCAAGTGCTCCCTCCTGTCACAGGCTGTTTCCTGCTGGTGCAGCCAGTTTCCATTCCTGTTCCCAAGTGCTTGTCAATGTGGCAGAAGCAGCCACCTTTAGCTTTCTGTGCTGCAGGATTTTGCAATGTAATTAAATAAATCATTATCTTGATGAGTATGAAAATAATTTAAATTGCTTCTTTTGGGCTACAAAGGGAAGGAAATGTATTTAGTTTGAGGGTTTTTTTGCTATGCACCTAGATATTGGTAGATTACTGTAGCACTAGATAAAGATTTAGATTTTCATCAACTGTAGGATTTTTTTTTTTTATTGTGAGAGAGCTAAAACAGAAGGGAACTTCCATGGCTGAAATAACACAAGCTCATTCTGGCACCCCCAATGTCCTAAGACATTGTAGTTGTTCTTTGGTTTCATAATCTGGTTTAATTAAGCAAAATATTAATAGAAGTATATATAATAAAATTATTGTATGCAGCTATCTCCAGTAATAGAAAGAAGTAATATCTCAGCCTGTAGTTCAGTGTAAGTAAAATACAAAATTTCCTGGAAGATAAAATTAGCAAAGGTGAATCATGCTTAATTTAACTATTTCCAGTCTAATAGGAAGTTACTGACTAGCCATTAAACAATTACTATCTGCTTAATTTTTAAATGGGATACTTTTAACTGCTGAATGGCCTTTATTAAGCAGATATATTTGAATGATTTGTATGGGATGATTTTATTCCTGTATTGCTTTGCAATGTAATATTTTTTTCTTACCTATTTATAATGGCAAATCAACTGAACACAAGAAGTTCACTGCACTTAAATAATATTTGCATTACTATAGCTTGTCTGAAATTTATAATCAGCTGTATAGTCAGCTGTTAACGGGCTTAAAATATTTACTCTCATTGTTTTATATGTTCCTTACACTTACAGAGTGAATTATCCAGCCTATGTTGGAGAAGGTTGGAGTGTAAGGAAGTTGTTTCAGTTCCCATTTAAATTTGGCTTCTTAAATTAGCTTGCTCTGTTCACCTCTGAGGTAGCAGAGGACTCACTGAAAAATCTCCCCCGTGGGTTTTTGGGTATAAGTTATAAATATGCCTGTCTCTCTTAGAAAGAAAACAGAGTCCAAAACATGTTTGTAAAAATATAAACCAAAAGCAGAAAGAGGAAGGAAAAGATGAGCTAATTATTCCAGTTGAAGCTGTCACTTTATGAACATGAAACTGTAGAGTTTTTGAGATTTCTTTTGTATCATTCCTGTTGAATAAAGCTGGTATTGAAGTCCCAGGCCTTCCTAAAAGGACAGTGGGAATTCCTTGGCAAGAAGCTCAGTTGTTGAGGGAACTGGGATGCTTCATTCCCAGTCTCAGGATGCTGTGGGATTTGCCTGTTCTCCTTTCTTCAGCTTGCTGCTGCAGAGACAGTATTCCCTTGCTTTCCTCCAGTATAATGCTCCTCTTTTGCATGAGTATGGACAATCTGTTGTTTGTAACTTAATAAGGAGTATTGAGATTTGCCTTTCCTTTATTTTTTATTTTTCTGAGGTTCTTCATTTTTAGCAGCTACTTACAGCAATTTGAATGCTGCTACTGAAATGGAAGCTTTTACATTCAGGCTCATAGCATTAAAAGAAGCTGCAAACAGAGGCACCACAGTGAAAGCAATTTGATGTGTTTGATGGTCATGTTTTGCAGGCTAGCATTGCAGTCATTCTTTAAGAAATAGTTATGTTCTAAAAGGTTTTGTCTGGTATTCAAGTTCTGTAAAAGGAAAAAGATAATTAGCAGTTGCAAGCAAACTTAGTTTTCTGGCTTTTTGTTGCTGTCATACTATGCCACTTCACAAGGTACTTTTCATTACTGAAATGTGTACTTTTGCTTTCCATTGCACTGAGTTCAGGTTTCCAGAGGCCTGATAGCATATCTATGGCCTTTGTTAAAAATGTTGACTGTTCATTCATGAATGATTAACAGGTTGTTTTTTTTAAAGGCCTGTATCTGCTTCCTACTGTGCCAGTATAAAAACTGTTCTGAAAATGCTGTGTGTGCAGTCTCTGTTTGAGGAATGTTGTGTGTTGATCCTGGAAACGTGGTCCTGCTTGCATGAAACTCTTCCTTATTCATTAGCGAGGATCTAATGTGAGCAGAGTTTTCTGAGAGATCGAGGTTAAATGTGGCAGATTTTTATGGTATTATACAGAGCATTACTGAGCTCTGGGAGAGGCCTTTATGTTCTTGAAGTTGCTTAATGCAATTTTGCAATTTTCATTCATGTTGTAGTGTCACAGAATTTTTTTTGCTTTCTAATTTTCCTACATCACTTTTCCAACAAGAGTCCTTCACTGTTCTTAGCAGGAGAAAGCAACATGAAAAAGTCTGAAATCCATATCAAATAGCAAATGAATGTTGAAATGTTTGGAGTACAGGGCATTTAGTGTGTGCGTGCATGGGCTTGTTGAAGGACGTGTTCTTGCAGTTCTGATAGTGAGAAGACAAGGAGTCTCTTTGGGAAGATTTAATTCCATGTTTATGAGCAATCAGAGTTTGATAGTGCAAAAAAAAAAAGGCCTCAGGGAGGGAAGTTCTCGCTGGAAGTCCTGTTTAGTATTTAGCATATATTTAAATCTCCCTTAACTGTGTATAGTTTTGGGCATATAGCCCCGGAAGTGATCAGGAACTGTTTTGGTCTAGGTAATGCTTTGTCTATTTGTGTTACTATATTGTCAGTGAATAATGATTTTGATAAATGAAAGTTAAATTTATCTGCTTTTTGGCTTGGAATTATCCAAGGTTTTTGCGGAACTCAGTTGGGAACACACAAAATGATCATTTGAAAGGAAAGGGGGAGGTGGTGCAGTGCCTGGGAGCTCTACAGGGACATCCACTGTGACCTGCCTGTGTGGGACTCCCCTTCCCAGCCTGAGGGGGGATTGACCTTCCTGCCAACACTGGAATGGAACTTACACTAATGTTAATTTCAGGAAACTTTGAACTTTCTAAAAGCTATTTTTCTTATCAATAAATAAGGTATTGACAAAATTAGCCTTGGTATGGTTGAGTGCTGTTGAAGTGAGCAAAATCCTAGACAAAACAACATACCTCATCATGTGGCTCGGGGTATGAGGAAGTTTCATTGTGTTCTACAAGGTTATTAGAAATAGATCCTGATAACAAAGTCATATCCCCCAAAGGCGAATGTATGAGCTAAGCTGTGTGTTATAGTCAGATTGGTGGCTTTGCATTTTCTTAATGCTTCACTGAAAGCAGTCATCTCCAGATGTCTTTCCAAAATCTTGCAGTTCTCCCTGAAAAATCTGTCGGAAGAGAAAACAACAGAGAATGAAAGTAGCTAGAGGGCTGGCTTGGCAGGACAGTTGTCTTGTTTGTTGCTCAGGAGAAAAGTTCTGTCTTCTCCTTGAAAATCAGAGATTGGTATCTAGAGTTTGGAAGCCCTAAGCATTCAGAAGAAAATCCCTCATTTACACTTTCATATCATGTTGCTGTTTTAAACATAACTTGTCTGCTGCCTGAGGTAGGTGGCAGTAGTTTGGCTGTGAGCTCCCAGTATTGGCTGAGCGCATCCATGTCCTGCAGTTTCATCTGGAGCTGTGCTGGTTACAATGCTGGAATGGTGGAAAACCTCCGTGTGAAGCCTCTGAGCCATATTCCCATGTGTTGTTTAAGAAAATACTCCAAAACAAAAATATACCAAGCATTCTGTGTTGCAAGCTTTCTATTTGAAACGCTTTTATTAATACACAGAACTGTTCTTTTAGTGATGGCACTTAACTGTCTTAATTAAAACAAAATAGTAGCTGTTAAGTGTGGGCCAGACAGAGAAGCTGCCTTATTGCTTTATGTGGAAGAGGAATTTCAGGAGGAGGTGAGGGTTGTGCAAGCCACCAGCCCGGGCACTTGGTGGTGCCACTTTTGCCACTTCCTTAAAAGAGAGGAAGGAGCTGGTGGTTTGTGCATTCTGTGGTGTCATTTCAATGACAAACCCCATGGTTTAAAGGCAGGCTGGTTTACGTGGGAGGTGCAGCTCTGCAGGCTCTTAAGGCACCAAGGCAGAAATGGTGCTCTTGAATGAGGAGGCATCAAGACTGCTGCCCCAATATCCTAGGGAATTGGTTCATCCCTAAAGACAGTAGAGTGGTCTTCATTCACAGTAGTGTTGTTTATACTCTTAGGTCTCTCAAGATCAACTCTACCAAAGGAAGCTGTTCTACCCTCCTCACAAAAAACAACAACAAAAAAACCAAACCAAAACAACCCCCAAAAAACGCAAACCAAAAAACCCCCCAAAAAACCAAAAACCAACCAACTAAAAAAAAAAAAAAANTTGCTGGATAAGACTAGTTTTAGTCTGGGTTAAGCCGATTTTTTTTTTGAGTAGTGATTCTCCTTGTCCTAATAGTGCTTTTCTCATTGCTGTAGTTCCGTCTCCTAGAAATGTTTTTCTCATTGTTGTAGTTCTTCCTTCTTTTCATGGAAAGACTTGCAGGATTTCTTTCTCCCTCCCCATCTGCAAGCAATCCCACTGACTCGTACATCTTGTACCATTACTTCACCACATGGTTNAAAAAAATCCAACCAAAAAAAAAAAATAAAGGGCAAGGTGTGTGACTTGGATAGTAGCAAAATATTCTTTTACTCTTCATCAAGTTTTGTAACAGATTTTTCCTTTGAATCAGGTATGGGAGGATAGTGATTGGTTTTGGCTTTCAGTCTTTGCCAGTGCTGCAATTTTTTTGTGTTCAGCACTTGTGGTTTGCCTTAGATGTACTGTACTTGCTATATCTGGTAGGCTGTGCTGTCTCTTTTAAAGGCACGCAAAACAAGTCCATGCCCGTTATAATCTCATTAAGTTCCTCTCTAGCTGTTTCCCCCTTTGGTTGTGGATATTGCCCATATTTGGTTCTACCTATGGTGCAATCAGTTTATATCTGATTGTGTGGTATGATACGCTGTCTTGCCTGAGCAAACCCTGATAATTTATGATTAGATGTGGCCTAGATTAGCATCTTATGATTTTAATGTTTAAAAGTACATTATAAAAGATCTTTTATGCAATGCAGTAGCAACAGGAGGCACAAGGACTTGCCTACAGCAAAGCTGCTCAATTAAAACCAAGGGGATGGTATAAATTGTGTAGTTTTTCCTTTTGCCTATCTAATATTGTGCCCCAAAATACAGAAATGGCAGTGCATTACCAGGAAACTCTTTAATTTGGTTTAATAAGTAGCTGCTTTCACAAACCCATAATCACAGCTCTCATGAAAACACATGCTCTTACACTCTGCATGGCGTGTTTGTATTAGACTTAAAAAATTAAACATCTGAGACTTTATTTCTCTCCTAAACACTGTAGGGGCTCATTTGGAAGTACTTGTGGTTTCATTAAGTTCTTTGGGCTTCTAAACATAATTTTTGCTGTCACGTTAGCAAACTATTTATTCATAAGTAATTGTCATTAGAGTTTTGTTTTCTTGTAGGTATTTGTTGTTCTACTTTTGTGCATGTATGTGAACAAAATCAGATGGATAAGAATATCCTCTTAATTTCTACAAGAAGAGAGGGGTAATTGAAACACTTGGTGATGCTGCCTAAAATATTTTCAGATAATCATGTTTGAAAAGGCATGCAGGTGAACTGTCCAGGTGTTTTTCAGAATTTCTTAGTCACAGCATTGTGTTCATCTTTCCAACTGAGTTGCCTGTTTAGACCTCGCTGAGAATGCAAAAATGCTCCTTTACGTTCACCATCACTGTATCAACAGTGAGGTGGAAAGGTTGGGGAACAATCTTTGCCTAACAAGTGGCATCTCAGAAATGCTATGCATTGTCTTGAATAAGATCACATTACTTACAGTTTCTGAGCAATACTTGAACTGTAAAGCTGAAGTTTTTCAGCAAGGCATGGCAAGCATATAATTTTTTGATGATGATTCCCACGTATTTCAAATCCACTGTAAGACATAATTATCAGTTGTCATCTGGAGAAATGCTGAAAAATTGGTTCAGTGTTAAATAAATATAGGTTGTGATATCTACCTTAGGATTAAGAATCTAATGTTCTTACACCTCAGCATTTTATGGCTGTCCTTCGTGCTTTTGTGCTTAACAACAAAAAAAGGAGTTTGTTGGTTTGTTTTACTACTGTATTCTGATCTGTAAGAAAGCATTCGAAAATTCATTTGCTCGTTAACAGTGCATTTCTTCTCTCAATAGCCAACTACTCCACCAAGCCAAGGAAGGCCTGATTCACCAGTTTATGCTAATTTACAAGAACTGAAAATATCTCAGTCTGCACTTCCACCTCTACCTACAAGTGCTCCAGTCCAAATAAATGGGGAATGGGAAACCCATAAAGACACGACAGGACGCTGTTATTACTACAACAGAGGATCACAGGAGCGAACCTGGAAACCTCCGCGGTGGGCCCGAGATGCAAGCATTAATAAAGGGGATTCCCAGAGCCATGCAGATCATGAGGTAGCTCCTTCTGAGATCAAAAGCAATGAGATTGTAATGCATATGAATGGTCTTTTGCTGTGGAATTTGGTATCTCTTGGTTTTGAGGAGTCAAGGAGTGTCTTCCTTTGTATTTTTGGTTATGTGTCTTGGTATGAAGTAGTCAACAGTTTCAGTCTTGAGTTGCTTTTGTGTGCAGGAATGTGTACATGAACTGTGTGGAAGAGTAACAACTTGTAAAAATGCCTGTAAAAACAGCCCCATAGCAGATATTGCTACTTTTGACTAGATTGCGTTCAGGCCATAAACATATGCATAGGTATATCAGTGTATATCAGTGGATTTTTTTCATTATGTAAAAGTGGCTTTTGCAAAGCCTTTTGGTAAAGCTCTGCTGCTGGGCTTGCTTGAGACAGTTGAAGCTTACTGTGAAGTTATTTATGTTAAAAGATGATTTGGACTAATATTTGAGGTGCCAATTTATTCTGTGCTGCCAGTTGCTAGGGAAAGTCTGATAGTGAAGTATGTTTATCTGAACTGCTGTGGTTCAGATAAAGCAAAAGAATAGTTGGGAGATGGATATTACTATTTAGATATGCTTAAAATAGTTTTCTTGTGTCCAAACAGTACTGAAGTTAATCAGTTTTCTGATGGAAAGAGAAAGAAAATATTTATCAAGAAATCTTCTACATATATCACTTTTATATACTCTTTTCAAATATATATATA